>VMBQ01011851.1:8998-21542 GCA_007657795.1 Dreissena rostriformis | reverse complement strand
ATTTTGGCGAACAGACCTTACATTCACGCGAGCACAAAACTCCATGTGCCGTTAATAACCTTTTTTTTTCAACTTAAGTTTAGCTTCACAAATGAAACATTCCTGCAAAGTTCAGTCAATTTGGCACAGCGGGTAACAAGCAGAAATCGTTCGAAGACAAAGTTAACGCACTCATGCACGGGTTTCCTTAAAAACACCGCTTGAGAAGTGCCGGATTAAGCACCGTGGGGCAAATCTAAAGTAAAATTGTTTAGGCCCACGCCCAGGCCCCTAGTCAGCCTAGTGCTATATTAGAACGCCAGTGCCATGTATTAAATTCTACTCCAGTCTGAGCGCCCAAACGAACATTTTGAAAACTTTATCATCAGCAAAACAATACGGTACAACATAACATTGATATAAAATAATTGGCTTTGTCAAGTCATCATATTAGGCTAAGTAATTAAAATAACAATTCTTTCGTCGCGGTCTCATGGAGCCCCTTAAAGTCGCGGGGCTCATAGTCAGTTGCCTTTTCTGCCTAATGGGTAATCCGGGACTGTTATTGCCAGACAGACTGTCAAGTTGTATAAAGAAGTACACTGTCCGAGAAATCGTTATTACATACTTGTTTGAGCAATATTGTTTAAAAGGTGGTCAATATTAAAAAACAATATATATATACTTGCACTATTGTTTTGAAGATGAGCAATACTAGAACGATTCACCAAAATGCATTTTGTTGGGTAAATTCTGTAATACAATTTGTTGCGAAAGTACCTAATTTATGTTAATAATATTAAAAGCTGCAAATTATGGTATAGTACCTGCAACAAAGCTATTGGCGAGGACATTCTAGAGAATAAACACATGTAAAGTTTAATGTTTTAAACTTTTGCCCGAAACAAAGTGTCGTTTTATAAAAAATAACCAAAATAATAAAAAATACTTCAAGACTGAATTATTACAGTGACAACGTCTTTTTTCAAATCAGAGTGTTGTTAGAAAATAAGAACTTTTCACGATTTTTGCAACTTTTATTTTAGGATGAAATGAATTGATTGTGTTTATTTCTATAAAAAAGACCGTCAAACTAAACTACTTATTTCCACTGATGAGCCAACTATCACCCGAATTCTCCTGGCAAATATATTACCCTTGAATGCGTTGATGTCATTAGCCAAATGACATAATATTTTATCAGAAGCCGGAGACAAACCGTTACCAATTAGCCATCGATCACTCAAATCAAAACATAGCGTTACCATAGTGCGTTGAAGTAGTAAATATCTGAAGTGAAACGAAACGAACTTTGGATGTGCTAAGTACATACCCATTTCGTCAGTTCCATAATCAGTATCTTAGTCGTCGTCGTCGTCATCATCATCATCTTTGTCATAATTTAACATCAACATCATCAATACCACCGTCATCATTATTATAATCAGCATTAACTTCACACTCCGCATATCTTCACCGTCATCATCATCACCGTCATTATAAACATCATCATAATCAGAAGCATTGTTTTCATCACAAGAATAGCAATATTGTAATCATCGATCATCATCCATTCGCGTTGATATGCAAATATCAGGAACCATTCGCGTTGATATGCAAATATCAGGAACCATTCGCGTTGATATGCAAATATCAGGAATATGATATGCAAATATCAGGAATACTTATGTCTGGTAACTGAATTATTGCCATGAAACTTATTATTAATAACCTTATAATTATGATGTATACATCGTGTATTATACGCTGAACATTTTGATAAAAATGATAATACTATGATGAAGGTTAAGATTCCTATACCGATAAAAACTTAATGACGAAGTCTGGTTGACAGCAAAGTGCGTTACAAAGGTTATGTTTTTTGGAGTTGAACACCAGATATGGTTTGACAACAAAGTGTGGTTCAACAGGACACAATTCAGTTATTGCCAATAGTTTGTCAATAATAACAACAATGAAAATTAAAAGCAACTTTAAACAACGTTTGACGCAGCGTTCAATCAATAAATGACTGTTTTACATCAATTTTACATCAATTAACATGCTCATTTGTATTGGTTTCTTTTTTCTTTATCTTATTGAAAATGAACAGTGTACACTTGTGCCAATGCATTTGTAACAGCAACGCAGAACACGAACTTAAAGAATGCCAAGGCGGTGCTTTATAGATCTAGTGTAGATGAACAATCTTGTAGAATCACAACACACCGCGGATAGATCTAGTGTAGATGAACAATCTTGTAGAATCACAACACACCGCGGATAGATCTAGTGTAGATGAACAATATTGTAGAATCACAACACACCGCGGATAGATCTAGTGTAGATGAACAATCTTGTAGAATTACATCACACCGCGGATAGATCTAGTGTAGATGAACAATCTCGTAGAATCACAACACACCGCTGATAGATCTAGTGTAAATGAACAGTCTTGTAGAATCAGAACACACCGCGGATAGATCTAGTGAAAATAAACAATCTTGTAGAATCACAACACACCGCGGATAGATCTAGGGTAGATGAACAGTCTTGTAGAATCAGAACACACCGCGGATAGATCTAGTGAAAATAAACAATATTGAAGAATCATAACACACCGCGGATAGATCTTAGGTAGACGAACAATCTTGTAGAATCACAACACACCGCGGATAGATCTAGGGTAGATGAATAATATTGTAGAATCACAACACACCGCGGGTAGATCTAGGGTAGACGAACAATCTTGTAGAATCACAACACACCGCGGGTAGATCTAGTGTAGATGAACAATCTTGTAGAATCACAACACATCGCGGATATATCTAGGGTAGATGAACAATCTTGTAGAATCACAACACACCGCGGATAGATCTAGGATAGATGAACAATCTTGTAGAATCACAACACACCGCGGATATATGTAGGGTAGATGAAAAATCTTGTAGAATCACAACACACCGCGGATAGATGAACAATCTTGTAGAATAACAACACACCGCGGATAGATCTAGGGTAGATGAACAATCTTGTAGAATCACAACACACCGCGGATAGATCTAGGGTAGATGAACAATCTTGTAGAATCACAACACACCGCGGATAGATCTAGGGTAGATGAACAATCTTGTAGAATCACAACACACCGCGGATAGATCTAGGGTAGATGAACAATCTTGTAGAATCACAACACACCGCGGATAGATCTAGGGTAGATGAACAATCTTGTAGAATCACAACACACCGCGGATAGATCTAGGGTAGATGAACAATCTTGTAGAATCACAACACACCGCGGATAGATCTAGGGTAGATGAACAATCTTGTAGAATCACAACACACCGCGGATAGATCTAGGGTAGATGAACAATCTTGTAGAATCACAACACACCGCGGATAGATCTAGGGTAGATGAACAATCTTGTAGAATCACAACACACCGCGGATAGATCTAGGGTAGATGAACAATCTTGTAGAATCACAACACACCGCGGATAGATCTAGGGTAGATGAACAATCTTGTAGAATCACAACACACCGCGGATAGATCTAGGGTAGATGAACAATCTTGTAGAATCACAACACACCGCGGATAGATCTAGGGTAGATGAACAATCTTGTAGAATCACAACACACCGCGGATAGATCTAGGGTAGATGAACAATCTTGTAGAATCACAACACACCGCGGATAGATCTAGGGTAGATGAACAATCTTGTAGAATCACAACACACCGCGGATAGATCTAGGGTAGATGAACAATCTTGTAGAATCACAACACACCGCGGATAGATCTAGGGTAGATGAACAATCTTGTAGAATCACAACACACCGCGGATAGATCTAGGGTAGATGAACAATCTTGTAGAATCACAACACACCGCGGATAGATCTAGGGTAGATGAACAATCTTGTAGAATCACAACACACCGCGGATAGATCTAGGGTAGATGAACAATCTTGTAGAATCACAACACACCGCGGATAGATCTAGGGTAGATGAACAATCTTGTAGAATCACAACACACCGCGGATAGATCTAGGGTAGATGAACAATCTTGTAGAATCACAACACACCGCGGATAGATCTAGGGTAGATGAACAATCTTGTAGAATCACAACACACCGCGGATAGATCTAGGGTAGATGAACAATCTTGTAGAATCACAACACACCGCGGATAGATCTAGGGTAGATGAACAATCTTGTAGAATCACAACACACCGCGGATAGATCTAGGGTAGATGAACAATCTTGTAGAATCACAACACACCGCGGATAGATCTAGGGTAGATGAACAATCTTGTAGAATCACAACACACCGCGGATAGATCTAGGGTAGATGAACAATCTTGTAGAATCACAACACACCGCGGATAGATCTAGGGTAGATGAACAATCTTGTAGAATCACAACACACCGCGGATAGATCTAGGGTAGATGAACAATCTTGTAGAATCACAACACACCGCGGATAGATCTAGGGTAGATGAACAATCTTGTAGAATCACAACACACCGCGGATAGATCTAGGGTAGATGAANTGTTGAAATGTTGTATCTTATCTGAGATATAGCTCTAAAAAGTTCCATCATACAAAAACAACAAAGGGCAATAACTCTTATTTACGCTAAAGAAGGGTAATGGTTATTAAGCACCAATGACAGTTCATGTTGAAGTATTGTATGGTATCTGAGATAAAGCCCTGAAAAGTTACATTATACAAAACAAAGGGCAATAACTCTTATTTGAGAAAGTGTAAGGTTATGGTTCTTGTGCATGACACTTCTCCCTAATGATATATATATATACACATTTGAAGTTTCATGTTGATATCTTTTTCAGCTTCTGAGATACAGCCCTGAAATGTTTTGTGACAGACGGACGGACGGAATGATGGGCTGGAGGGCGGACAACGCCAATTATATATCCATCCGCCTTTGGTAAAAAGTAAAACAAAAAATGTTCGCGACTTCCATAAGACACTAGGGGGTGACGTGTTCAAAAATGTTTATTTTATCGCAAGCTTTGGTATAAGAATATGAACATAATCATTCGAACGTACCTTCCGTTATTGGGGTCAGAGGAGTATGACGGCATTGCCGTCGCGTTCAGGATGACGTTATGTCTGTACAGCATGAAGTAGTAGTAGTGGGGCTTGTTGTCGGGCGGGGCAGGGACCAAGTAGTTACGAACTACCTCCCCTTTGAAAAAGATATGTATTATATTTATCGTTTCAAAACAACTATAAAAAATATATGTGTCCAAAGGGCACAGATGCCCTTTCATTCCACATTTATCTCAAGCCTCCACACACGTAAAAAACTCAACTTTGATCTGAAAGTCATGCAGGTAGACTCACACACCAAAAATCAGGTCAATATCTGCAATTTGCAAAACAAATCTGGAAAAGTGTAATTTTAGAAGAAATTGTTTAGTCAAAGGCCCGTTACTTCGTCAAGAATCAATGGGCCAGTATAAAACTTGAACTTGATCGGTAGCTGATGTAGGTAGACTCATAAACCAAAAATAAATCAGCATCTGAAAGCGTTTTGGAAAATTTTGCAATGACTACCGGGCTGTTTCAAATATTTCATGATCTGGCAAATTTATGTTTCAGATTTAAAAGTAACTATTCTAGATAAACTATGCTCTTAAAATCGGAACTTTCTTAAGCCGTGTTCTTGTTTCATTTTATCAATGATAATTGTGTTCTGTGTCTATAAAAATACCAGCACGTACCATGTTAGATGAATAGTGTGTTCCATGTTTGCATACTTCTGTTGCACATTGCTGGATTTCATATGAATAACACCATGTGCTTTCAATTTTCCTTTCAAAAACGGTAACCCAAGCTTGTATTATTTTTATCTTTACTGTTATCGTGCATGTCTTGTAGGGGCAAGCTGTAAGTTTGCCTTAATTGAAAGCCTAGCGGATGGCAACACGAGTTTCTCTCATCCAATGTTTCTGGAGTTTTCTTATTCCTATACTTACTAGTACTGAAGTACTTACCAGTACCGACGTTGCCATCCCTGATGTTGATGATGAGGCCGTGTAACAGGGGCCGTTCCTGGTTCCCTTCGGTGGGCGATGGAACATCAGGGTCCAAGGTCACAATGCTGTACATCTCACCTACAACAGTCGACATTAAGCCCATTTTGTAGCTTGTTTTAAATCATAATCTTCAATCGATTATTCTCTGTTTCGCCAACAAAATGGACTGTGTCTGCTTCAATCAACATTCACAAAATGCCAGTGAAATAGGCCTTGATGAGAACATGAGTGTAGTCTGGGATTAAAAATTACCATTTACACAATTGATTATTATTATTATTATTGTAAGACTGTCAACATATTAACACGCGACCGGGCTTGACTACGGCAAAACAGTCAATCGAATTGTATGTAAAACTTCAAACACATCGGTCAATGTGTGTCTGATTTAAGAAATAGTATTGACCGTTCTTTTAGATCATAAGACCACTTAAGTTTCTCACATTTTTTTATTTTATTTTGAAGTCAGCCATCAGTCAATGACACACGTTCAAAATAAATATAGTTTTGATAATACTGATTAAGGTTAATTTATTTTTATTTGCTACATTATATGACCTCAACCGGTCTATGTAACAGGACAACCGTTCTTTGGCTGTTTTATGTCCTCATCTTACTAGAAATATACATAGTGAAACCAAATTCATGTAAATACACATAATACATACATTATAATTATGAAAACAGATATTGGGAGAGAAATGTATAGCAACATCTGAACAGTAAAAGTGTCAATGCTTGAAGTCAACATTTTAAATTAAGACTATTATAAATAATAAACCTACCAGTGAAGTTCGAAGGGTATCCTTCCTTCTTGAGGGTGTAGATGATTGTTGCCTCGCTCCTCACATCCGCAGTGTTGTAGATCCGGTTTCCTATAGGGTCCAACATCCGGGTCCCAGCGCTGGATATACGAATTGTGTTTAAGACGTTGCCTTTTTATGCAAACTGTGACGCATGTAGCGCGAAATGCCTATTTTATTTTAAAAGATCAATGACTTGTTTAACAACGTGCTCGACATGCTACCGACATGCATATGGATTAATTAGTGTTGTCATGCGTATATATATATAATTGAGTTGTTGTATAATAATGAGTAGGTCTTGTTAACTTATAATGTAGAAGAGAAGGCCATATTTTAAAGAAGGTTTGCATAGTTCAAGAATGTTTTCTTAACTGAATGTAATAACTTATGCATATGTAACTTAAAAAAATGTAATTCTTTAGAAATAGCTACCTTATTATTATAACTATTATTATTAATATTATTATTATTATTATTATTATTATTATTATTATTATTATTATTATTATTATTATTATTATTATTATTATTATTATTATTATTAGTATTAGTAGTAGTAGTAGTAGTAGTAGTTGTAGTAGTAGTAGTAGTAGTTGTAGTAGTAGTATTAGTATTATTAGTATAATTATCATTTTTATTATTTTAGGTAACTACGAATACCCAGTATGACCTGGGTCCTTCATTGTACCTATAAAGACCATACCCGTATGTGTACTTATTGCAGCAGACCGAGTAGTTGAGACTTCCAGTCGTCATGGTAACGTCCAACCAGACCGACAGCTGGGTCGTGTTGCTGAAGAATGGGCGGGGCACTCGATGCAAAGCTAGAAAAAATGCAAAGCTAAATCCATGACTATTAAAACGATTACAAAAAACTCATATGTTTCAACGGTTCTTTTTTGGAAGATGTATGTGGGTTTCAACTATAGACTAATATTAGCATAAATATAAATTGATAGGAAGAAAATCAATCGCAGTTGTAATAAATATCATAAACCATGTTAATAGGTTTCCACGTAAAATATCATAGTTACAAACTAAAATAACAGCTGATTCTTTGAAGGAGCTCTGGCTTGTCCGTTACCTAGACAATGTTGGTCATATCCGGATCAGCGTTGCGTATTTTCTCACAATTGTGCACATTATGAATTAACTTTTTAAATATTGCGTGCATGTCGTGAAATAAAGAATGCAAGAAGATTGTATTGCATTTCTAAAACAGGGCATACTCACAAAGATTGCAGAAAAACAATCAAACGAGGGAAAGGATAATGCGTAAAGAAGGGCGTCTAAATTTCATGACAGTGGGGAATAATATCAATAATATAAATTTCAACTATGTGAAAATGAAATTGGTACAAATATGGTCACTCTCTAACCTTTTGTTGAGAAATCCGGGCAATTAAATACTCCGAAGCCCTGTTCTGACAAGGCGGCCCCATATTCGTCACCCGTGACAACCACCCAGTTCACAGCGACAGGATCTGCGTAAAAATGGAAAGGGATTTACCTTTGGTTTCTGAAGGATTCGAAGGATCAGTAGATAAGGAAAAGTTGTTTTTACAGCCCTTTACAAATGCCCCACTTTCTGAATTTTTCCCACATGGCGGAGGATATCTGAGCCGTCGTCCATCATTGCCCCGAACGGCCATTTGTTCAACAGATATGCTAAGATCTCAATTTTTCTTAAACATATTTGTTGTTGCTTTTTATCAAAAGTTAGATTTGTTTTTAGAGTAAAGTTTACATATCCTTATTTCACAATTAATGTCGCGACGAAAAATAATTTTAAAAAATCTGTTTACCTCCCAAATTGAGTCTTTGCACGAAATCGTGTATTGGCCAAAGTGTGGTCCAGTTGGCGCGTAAAATGATGTTCTTAAGTTCTTCCGTCACGTTTACCGCTTGAGAATGTTTGTAGAGCAGGAATATGTAGAGATTCTGTATATTGAAGCTTCTTAATGGACCGCTGTATTTTTTAACAACCTAAAATAGTTTTACTTGTTTGTTTTCTCTTTAAGTTTATAAATTTACTTGTATTAAAGCATGTGTGTGGATCTTGTTGCAGGGATAGATGTCGGTTTGAATTGTTCTTTTAATTCTTACATAAAATGATTTCTATTCAGTACACGCATCAAATTTTCATAACGAATAGTGGAGTTAAAACACATTTATTACAACGAATATTTCTTACTTAACCCTTTGCATGCTGGGAAATTTGTTGTCTGCTAAAATGTCGTCTGCTGAATTTGTAAAATCAACATTTTCTTCACTTTTTTTTCAAAGACCACTATCAGAATAGCAAACAGTTTGGATCCTGATGAGACGCCACGTTCTGTGGCGTCTCATCTGGATCCAAACTGTTTTCAAAGGCCTTTAAAATCCGGTTCCAGCGCTCAAAGGGTTAACTTTTGACACAATTAAACAAAGTACTAGTACTAGGTTTGATATCAAGGGGTAATACATCTTCCGTACCTGTCCGCTGCTGAGATCGTTTCCCCTGATGTTAACGTAAACGCCATGACAGATCGCGTTCCCGACGTCATAAACAATCAACGTGTAGTAGTCGGAAGCATTGTAACTCCAGGTCACGTTAGGTCTGCATTAAAAAGGAGCATTAAGATTACCAACACGGCCATCATCCGCTAACGGATCGCAATTTGAAAAGAAGTCAATGATTTTCCTCCTGTCTTAGGGGGCTGTCGTTCATTTATTGTATTGTACAAAGTTTTGCTATTCTTGAGTAATCAAATATCATTTAATCATTTGCCAAACAAATCCAAGTTTGACATGAATCATTACAAAGGTCTGATATACAATAACTATGGTCGTTGGCATTTTTTTTCTTCCTTGTTTGTTAATTTATATATATACATTATGAAGAAAAAAATCATGGTAGATATACTACTATTGTAATTGGTACGTGTGTCACAACGTGTTCGTATACAATGCTAATACAGCATTGAAAAAAACGTCAGTCTTTCAAATATAGAATAAACAGGATAACGAATAGGGCGAACAGATTATGTTCGTAATCTAGCACATTTCATGAATAAACGGTTATCACTTGTGCTTCTTCTTTGTGGAGATTAATCTTTTAAGAGTGAAATCGATTATTATACCTCTGCGGAGGTGTTTGAACGGTGCATGTATAAATTTCATGACAATATTACAAAAAATATCGTAAAATGCAGTGAAATCGAAAACAATCGGCCAACGACGAAATTGAAGCTACAGCTAAACAAAATGAAAAGGTATTTACGTGTTTCTAACAAACCACGGCGTCTCGACGTCATTTGAAAGTGGGTCGACGTCTATATTAACCCTCTCTTTGCCATCCCAGGTGTACGTTGTACCGCATCCGGTGTAGTTTCCTGTGGAAAAAAACCTTTATTAATTTCTATGGCCATGGTTGCGGCTTCAAATTCGTTGATGTCCTATCTTTCATTCTAGGCAATCAATACAAAAAATAAAGAACTTTGGAAGAACCCTTTAGATTTCTACAACTGAACTAATAGCAAAGTGTCATGATATGCATGTTAAGTTAACAATGTTTTATTGGTGAATGATTGAATAAATTTACCAAAGATAGCTTTCTAAAGTGATTTTTTTTTTAAATATTCTCTTAACTTCAACAATAGTTGTTATGTTTGTTTTCTTCAAAACAAACATACTGACCCCGGATTACTCACTTCCGATGGATTCGAATCGCACAGAGAGGAACCTGTCCAAGGAAGTAAGCACGTTGCTTTGGAAAAGCCGGGTACCAATACTGTCAGCAATGTTAGGCCGGAAATTGGTGCACTTTGGGTCATAGCTGGCTCCCTTTAGCGGGCACCTGATAGCGTACTGTCCACCGAACCAAAATGCGTCGTTGTCCATGAATCGCGTCTTGACCTTGGTTATGCAGTCGAGGAGATTGTTCGTGCGGTTCTGCACGGAGCATGGCGATGCAAGTACCGTTGCTGAAACAGGAAACTCTTGTTCAAATGTATAACGAAACTGTAAAGACGACCATTCGCCCAATTTGTTATAAGTGAGATCGGTGAAATTATTATTCTCACCTTCAAATTATGGATACATCGTAATTACCTAAAATTGTAAGTTCGTTTTTGCAGTTCTTAATTTTAGACACAGACAAAATAAACACCCTCTCTCTCCCCTCCCCTCCCTTAAAAGTACCTAAATATTAACAATCTTTAACCTGCGCTTTATTGGAAAAATAAGAAGAAACGGATATCAAATGTTTGTTTAAATGTGAATAAGGTTCTTCAGCGCCTTAAGCAGCATTATGGTAGGATCCAGAGTGTGTGCCAGCATTTTACGGAATTTTACTTATTAGACTCACGAAAGTTGGGACTTATTTTGAACTACAGCAGAACTTTCAAGCACTTTTAAGCAATTTATTTTTCAACTGAATTGTATTCAATTTGTAAATGGTATTGTTGGTATTATTCTGTATTGTGGGAAAATCGGGGTACCTGGAGGAAAACCAGCCTCTATGGGAGGATGACCACCAAGTAAACTCACATTCGCGGGAATTGTATTCATATTAATTGAGACGAGGGTACCAACCACTGCGCTAACCGGACAGCCAAACAGTATCTCAAGACGCACGTTAGCTAGAAATACCACGTGTGCGAAACTGACCAATACATTTCATTAATGGAGTCCCCTTGCTTATTAATAATAAGTTTAACATTACAAGTTAATGTGACCTTAGCCAAGAATTTGGAGCATCTGCCTTGCGACAGCCTCGTGTGTATTCCCCAGACGCGCGTATTGTGTTCAATGTGTTATTTTTAACATATAATTTCTAACATGTTAAAGTTACAGAAAAATCAATCTTTGAACATAACTAAATTTATAGATTATTAATAACATGCATTAACGTTTAAACAGCTCAATGAATTAATAAGGACGTTTGGGTCAGAAAAGTTCGCTTATGGTTTTCGAAGAATTCTATGTGGCGGGATGTTTTCTTTAGTTGCAAAAGAACAATCAGGGATCTGATCCTCTTGTATTATTTAAAACATTGACATGTCAATATTTGTTTTAAAGTCCTTTGCCTTTTTCTGTTAGGCCAGATGTATATACGCCTCAACATCTGTGACACAACAGCTTTAAGTGGCCAGCAAATACATACCGGTAAGTACAGGTGGAAAATAGAGTTGGGACAACTATTATATTTCCTTTTTTTAAATCTTCCATCGAGTTTCAATACCCAAGCCTGTTCAACACCTCCATAGAGCGCTGACCTAAATCAACATACTGGTTAAATAGCTAGTTTAACGAAACACCGTACTGTGTACACATGAGTAGGAGATTGCCATCTAAAGTTTGTAGTAATAAGATATTCAAATAAAAGCGCTGAAGGCACTACAGTTGTTCGCTTTTGGTTAAACAGAGGGCATTGTAGTACCGCACTTTAGTGTAAACCCAAATTCGCTCTGCAAAACCAATGAGCGACCACAGTGCGTTGAAGTAGTACACATATATACAATGTAGTGAATCGAAAGGCATTTTGGTTGTGCCTAATACATTCTCATTTGCTCAGTTCCATGATCATTATCATTGACGTCCTCTTTATCATCATCGTCGTTGTCATAATTTAACAACATCATCATCATCATCATTTAAATTACCATTTTCATTTTTTAATCATCATAAAATTCCCCAAATTTATTTCTTCACCGTCA
>VMBQ01011850.1:0-18909 GCA_007657795.1 Dreissena rostriformis | reverse complement strand
GGGGTCAAGTCAGATAGGCCTACTTCGCATTTGACAGTGGTAAAATGGTCAAGCCAGATAGGCATACTTCCTAGTTGACAGTGGTCAAG
The DNA here is from genome assembly GCA_007657795.1 of Dreissena rostriformis. Taxonomy (NCBI): domain Eukaryota; kingdom Metazoa; phylum Mollusca; class Bivalvia; order Myida; family Dreissenidae; genus Dreissena; species Dreissena rostriformis. The sequence continues at coordinate 18,820 of VMBQ01011850.1, read as the reverse complement.
CCAGATAGGCCTTTTTCATAGTTGTCAAATCACTTCCCATTTGACAGTGGTCAAGTGGTCAAGTCAGATAGGTCTTCTTCCTAGTTGACAGTGGTCAAGAGGTCAAGTCGGATAGGCCTACTTCCCATTTGACAGTGGTCAAGTGGTCAGGCCAGATAGGCCTACTTCCAATTCGTCAGTGGTCAAGTTGTCAAGCCAGATATGCCTACTACCCAGTTGAAAGTGGTCAAGTTTTCAAGCCAGGTAGGCCTACTTTCTAGTTGACAGCGGTCAAGCCAGAAACGCCTTCTTCCTAGATGACAGCAGTCAAGTGGTCAAGCCAGATAGGCATACTTCCTATTTGACAGTGGTCAAGAGGTCAAGCCAGTTAGGCCTACTTCCCAGTTGACAATGGTCAAGAGGTCAAGAGAGGTCAAGCAACATAGGCCTACCTCCCAGTTAACAGTGGTCAATTGGTCAAGCCAGATAGGTCTACGTCCCAGTTAACAGTGGTCAAGTGGTTAAGCCAGATAGGCCTACTTCCCAGTTGACAGTCAACTAGTGGTCAAGCCACTACCCCATTGACATCGGTCAAGAGGTCAAGCCATCAAGTGGTCAAGCCACTTCCCAGCTGACATTCATCCCAGTTAAGAGTGGTTAAGTGGTTAAGCCAGATAGGCCTTCTTCCCAGTTGACAGTAAACTAGTGGTCAAGCCACTTCCAAGTTGACAGTGGTCAAGAGGTCAAGCCACTTCCCAGCTGACATTGATCAAGTGGTCAAGCCACTTCCCACCTGACATTCATCAAGTGGTCAAGCAACTTCCTAGCTGACATTCATCAAGTGGTCAAGTCACTTCCCAATTGACAGTGGTCAAGAGGTCAAGCCACTTCCCAGCTGACAGTGATCAAGTGGTCAAGCCACTTTCCAGCTGACATTCATCAAGTGGTCAAGCCACTTCCCAGCTTACATTCATCAAGTGGTCAAGCCTCTTCCCAGTTGACAGTGGTCAAGAGGTCAAGCTACTTCCCAGCTGACAGTGATCAAGTGGTCAAGCCAATTACCAGCTGACATTCATCAAGTGGTCAAGCCACTTCCCAGCTGACATTCATCAAGTGATCAAGCCACTTGTTAGTTGACAGTGGGCGAGAGGTCAAGCCACTTCCCAGCTGAAAGTGATCAAGTGGTCAAACCACTTTCCAGCTGACATTCATCAAGTGGTCAAGCCACTTTTCAGCTGACATTCATCAAGTGGTCAAGCCACTTCCCAGTTGAAAGTGGTCAAGAGGTCAAGCCACTTCCAAGTTGACTGTTGCCAAATGATCAAGCCAGATACACCCACTTCCCATGTGAAAGTGGTCAAGTCCGATAGACCTCCTTCCTAGTTGACAGAGGTCAAGTCATTTCTCAGTTGACAGTGGTCAAGTGGTCAAGCCAGATAGGCCTACTTCCCAGTTTAAGGGGTCAAGTCAGAAAGGCCTACTTCCCATTTGACAGTGGTCAAGCCAGATAGGCCTACTTCCTTGTTGACAGTGGTCAAGTGGTCAAGCCAGATAGGCCTACTTCCCATTAGACAGTGGTCACGACAGATAGGCCTACTTCCTAGTTGACAGTGGTCAAGTCACTTCCCATTTGACAGTGGTCAAGTGGTCAAGTCAGATAGGACTTCTTCCTAGTTGACAGTGGTCAAGTGGTCAAGCCAGATAGGCCTACTTCCAATTTGACAGTGGTCAAGCCAGAAATGCCTTCTTCCTATTTGAAAGTGGTCAAGAGGTCAAGCCAGTTAGGCCTACTTCCCAGTTGAAAGTGGTAAAGTGGTTAAGCTAGATAGGCCTACTTTCCAGCTGACAGTGGTCAAGCGACTTCCTATTTCACGTAGGTGAAGCCAGCTAGTCCTATTATTTGTATGTTAAGCTTAAAACAGTATGGCATTCAATGGAAAATGTCTATGTTGAAATATATTTATCTTTTGTCAACCTTTAACAGCAGTCTATTACATTCCTGGCTGCAACAAAATTGGTGTTTTGTTGTGCAACACCACAGGCAATTTATGGATTTCCCTGTAAATGGTAAATGCCATTGATATTAATGTTAGAAGGCTTGTTTAGAATTAATGTCAATACAATGTATACAGAAAGTACATTTGTTGCAGAATCCGTATTCCTGATGGTTGTCTCTTATTGAAGGCAAATGTAATAAACTGTTCCATATTGTGAGTTATTCACAGGTGAAATTGGATTATTTTCAATTAAAAGAAGACAAAGCAGCACAAAAAATCAATAAATAATGGAATTAGATCTAAAAGTTGAATTTATTCGCTACTTGCTTTCTTCGAATGGGTATTTCAGATGTCATATTCCAATAAGAGAAATAAATTCACGGGACATTAATTCGTACAAAAACCCAATCTGCGAAATAAATAATTCATGCTCCTAAATTGTTAGGATAGAATGGATAACAGTTAACCAGGAAAGATTTGGCATTCAATCACATTGGATTGATCTTTTATCAGACACTTAGCTCTTCCTGTATATTTGCAGAAAATGTGTAGATTTTGACATTTAATTAGTCCCATCCTTGTCCCATCCTTGAGATAGGAGCTGTAATGTCACATATATTTTTAACCTCACAAACTCACAATATATTTTGATAACTGCTTTAAAAATTAAGTTTGACATGGAAAAAAATGTGTATGATCAATAAACAATCTGCAAACAGGCATTTAATAAATAATAAATTGGCTAATGTTTATTAATTATGAATGATATACATGTATATCTGATATAAAAATATTATGCTGCAAAATGTATCATTATAATCAACTATTGAACTAGCCATCTTAGTCCAGGATGTGGCCTTTGTAATACTGTTGAGTATATCTGTAGCATAAGCTAATGGTTGACCTTTTGTGCTATTACATGACTGTGCACTGTTGTAAATTGGCTAGGGTTTTGAAAGACAGTTAATAAAATAACCAGTTTATTTATGAACAGTATCTCTGGAACAACATCATCTTCTACATTGTAGACCAGGTAGTAAAAAGATGCTAAAAGCCACTCCCCCACTCCATTGTTGCAGTCCGCACAACTGAGGCTAATCAGGGACAACACGTTCCGCCTACACTAGATTTTTTTTACAAAAAGTGTTGTCCCTGATTAGCTTGTGCAGACTGTACAGGCTTATCTGGAATGACAATTAGTGCAAGTGCATTAAACCCCATTTTCCCAGAGTGATGCTCATACATTTGTACATGTCATTTTTGATTAAAAAAATGATGAGTTTGATTTGGGTGTTTTATAATATCCATTCTTTTTTCATGAATAATGTTATAGAGGCTACTTTTGAGACATAAACAGCAATACTCGTGTCACCAATTTAGGTTGAGTAGTTTTTAACCTCGCTTGTTAATTGCTTTCCTAGAAATAGATTTATATGGCCATTAATCTGTCCAAGGCGTTGAATGTTAAATGCAAGTTTTGTGTTGTTGGGTGGACTAACAACAGTTTATGGTTTGTTGATGGCTGGATAATTTCAGTGAGAATAAAATGTAGAACTGATCGATACTACTCAACTTTACATTGTACTGTTGAAAATGTTTTTTTTTCTGAATTCTAAAAATGTTCCATTACAATTTTTTTAAATATTCTATACAAAAAATCGGACTTAAAGGCTACAGCAATGTTATTGCCATAGATTATATGATTAGGAAATGCAGATTCTATTGTTGATAGCCAGAAAATAGCACTAAATAAGCCTTTTTCTGAAGGTGGCATCATTTTTATTGTGTCCACCAATAATGAATTCTGTTTCCCAATAAATGTAAACAAAGCTGAAAGGAATACAAATATCATGACTGTGTATTAATTGGACATGTCTTTCCACAACAGGGCATATATCTTCTCGGTCGATGATGTTGTTCATGGTCAATGATGTTGATACAGTACCACTGGAGCAATAATTGGCAATAATTGATTGACCACTGGACTGGTAGTGAATTTAATTTGATTTTGATGTGGTCGTAAAATTAATTAGATTTTGATGTGGTTGAGAAATTTATTATTTTTTGACGGGGCTGTTGTTGGCTGCTCCTGCTCATCCATAATTTCTGGAGATATATTTTAGAGGGGGTAATTATGTGATAGTCAAGATGGCGACGTCCATGCCGAGACAGCTATTTTTCACCATTTCATACCCTTCATGAATTTTGTTATGCTCCCCCTAAATTTTGGGGGGAGCATATAGTCGCCGCTTCGTCTGTCCGTCCGTGCTTGCGTCCGTCCGGATTTTTGTCCGGGCTATTTCTCAGTAACTAATGACCGGAATTCAATGAAACTTGATAGGAAGCTTCACTACCAAGAGGAGATGTGCATATTATCAGCCAGTTCTGGTTGGATGATTTTTTACAGAGTTATGGCCCTTTGAAATTTTCCATTAACTGTACATATAGTGCAATTCTTGTCCGGGCTATTTCTCAGCAACTAATGACTGGAATTCAATGAAACTTGATGGGAAGCTTCACTACCAAGAGGAGTTGTGCATATAATCAGCCGGTTATGGTCAGATGATTTTTCACAGAGTTATGGCCCTTTGAAATTTTCCATTGTACATATAGTGCAATTCTTGTCCGAGCTATTTCTCAGCAACTTATTACGGGAACAATGAAACTTTATGGGAAGCTTCACTACCAACAGGAGAGGTGCATATTATCAGCCGCTAATGGTCGGATGATTTTTCACAGAGTTATGGCCCTTTGAAATTTTCCATTGTACATATAGTGCAATTCTTGTCCGAGCTATTTCTCAGCAACTTATTACGGGAATTCAATGAAACTTTATGGGAAGCTTCACTACCAACAGGAGATGTGCATATTATCAGCCGGTTATGGTCGGATGATTTTTCACAGAGTTATGGCCCTTTGAAATTTTCCATTGTACATATAGTGCAATTCTTGTCCGAGCTATTTCTCAGCAACTTATTACGGGAATTCAATGAAACTTTATGGGAAGCTTCACTACCAACAGGAGATGTGCATATTATCAGCCGGTTATGGTCGGATGATTTTTCACAGAGTTATGGCCCTTTGAAATTTTCCATTGTACATATAGTGCAATTCTTGTCCGAGCTATTTCTCAGCAACTTATTACGGGAATTCAATGAAACTTTATGGGAAGCTTCACTACCAACAGGAGATGTGCATATTATCAGCCGGTTATGGTCGGATGATTTTTCACAGAGTTATGGCCCTTTGAAATTTTCCATTGTACATATAGTGCAATTCTTGTCCGAGCTATTTCTCAGCAACTTATTACGGGAATTCAATGAAACTTTATGGGAAGCTTCACTACCAACAGGAGATGTGCATATTATCAGCCGGTTATGGTCGGATGATTTTTCACAGAGTTATGGCCCTTTGAAATTTTCCATTGTACATATAGTGCAATTCTTGTCCGAGCTATTTCTCAGCAACTTATTACGGGAATTCAATGAAACTTTATGGGAAGCTTCACTACCAACAGGAGATGTGCATATTATCAGCCGGTTATGGTCGGATGATTTTTCACAGAGTTATGGCCCTTTGAAATTTTCCATTGTACATATAGTGCAATTCTTGTCCGAGCTATTTCTCAGCAACTTATTACGGGAATTCAATGAAACTTTATGGGAAGCTTCACTACCAACAGGAGATGTGCATATTATCAGCCGGTTATGGTCGGATGATTTTTCACAGAGTTATGGCCCTTTGAAATTTTCCATTGTACATATAGTGCAATTCTTGTCCGAGCTATTTCTCAGCAACTTATTACGGGAATTCAATGAAACTTTATGGGAAGCTTCACTACCAACAGGAGATGTGCATATTATCAGCCGGTTATGGTCGGATGATTTTTCACAGAGTTATGGCCCTTTGAAATTTTCCATTGTACATATAGTGCAATTCTTGTCCGAGCTATTTCTCAGCAACTTATTACGGGAATTCAATGAAACTTTATGGGAAGCTTCACTACCAACAGGAGATGTGCATATTATCAGCCGGTTATGGTCGGATGATTTTTCACAGAGTTATGGCCCTTTGAAATTTTCCATTGTACATATAGTGCAATTCTTGTCCGAGCTATTTCTCAGCAACTTATTACGGGAATTCAATGAAACTTTATGGGAAGCTTCACTACCAACAGGAGATGTGCATATTATCAGCCGGTTATGGTCGGATGATTTTTCACAGAGTTATGGCCCTTTGAAATTTTCCATTGTACATATAGTGCAATTCTTGTCCGAGCTATTTCTCAGCAACTTATTACGGGAATTCAATGAAACTTTATGGGAAGCTTCACTACCAACAGGAGATGTGCATATTATCAGCCGGTTATGGTCGGATGATTTTTCACAGAGTTATGGCCCTTTGAAATTTTCCATTGTACATATAGTGCAATTCTTGTCCGAGCTATTTCTCAGCAACTTATTACGGGAATTCAATGAAACTTTATGGGAAGCTTCACTACCAACAGGAGATGTGCATATTATCAGCCGGTTATGGTCGGATGATTTTTCACAGAGTTATGGCCCTTTGAAATTTTCCATTGTACATATAGTGCAATTCTTGTCCGAGCTATTTCTCAGCAACTTATTACGGGAATTCAATGAAACTTTATGGGAAGCTTCACTACCAACAGGAGATGTGCATATTATCAGCCGGTTATGGTCGGATGATTTTTCACAGAGTTATGGCCCTTTGAAATTTTCCATTGTACATATAGTGCAATTCTTGTCCGAGCTATTTCTCAGCAACTTATTACGGGAATTCAATGAAACTTTATGGGAAGCTTCACTACCAACAGGAGATGTGCATATTATCAGCCGGTTATGGTCGGATGATTTTTCACAGAGTTATGGCCCTTTGAAATTTTCCATTGTACATATAGTGCAATTCTTGTCCGAGCTATTTCTCAGCAACTTATTACGGGAATTCAATGAAACTTTATGGGAAGCTTCACTACCAACAGGAGATGTGCATATTATCAGCCGGTTATGGTCGGATGATTTTTCACAGAGTTATGGCCCTTTGAAATTTTCCATTGTACATATAGTGCAATTCTTGTCCGAGCTATTTCTCAGCAACTTATTACGGGAATTCAATGAAACTTTATGGGAAGCTTCACTACCAACAGGAGATGTGCATATTATCAGCCGGTTATGGTCGGATGATTTTTCACAGAGTTATGGCCCTTTGAAATTTTCCATTGTACATATAGTGCAATTCTTGTCCGAGCTATTTCTCAGCAACTTATTACGGGAATTCAATGAAACTTTATGGGAAGCTTCACTACCAACAGGAGATGTGCATATTATCAGCCGGTTATGGTCGGATGATTTTTCACAGAGTTATGGCCCTTTGAAATTTTCCATTGTACATATAGTGCAATTCTTGTCCGAGCTATTTCTCAGCAACTTATTACGGGAATTCAATGAAACTTTATGGGAAGCTTCACTACCAACAGGAGATGTGCATATTATCAGCCGGTTATGGTCGGATGATTTTTCACAGAGTTATGGCCCTTTGAAATTTTCCATTGTACATATAGTGCAATTCTTGTCCGAGCTATTTCTCAGCAACTTATTACGGGAATTCAATGAAACTTTATGGGAAGCTTCACTACCAACAGGAGATGTGCATATTATCAGCCGGTTATGGTCGGATGATTTTTCACAGAGTTATGGCCCTTTGAAATTTTCCATTGTACATATAGTGCAATTCTTGTCCGAGCTATTTCTCAGCAACTTATTACGGGAATTCAATGAAACTTTATGGGAAGCTTCACTACCAACAGGAGATGTGCATATTATCAGCCGGTTATGGTCGGATGATTTTTCACAGAGTTATGGCCCTTTGAAATTTTCCATAAACTGTACATATAGTGCAATTCTTGTCCGGGCTATTTCTCCCCAACTACTGACTGGAATTCAATGAAGCTTTATGGGAAGCTTAACTACCTTGAGGAGATGCGCATGTTATTAGTGGGTTCTGGTTAGATGATTTATTTAGAGAGTAATGGCCATTTGAAATTTTTAAGTTGCTAAACCATCCATCGTATTATTTTGCCCAAAGTTATGCCCCTCAAGATGTTTCCTTTTATCTGAATATATAGTGCAATATTGTGACAAAAAAAACTTTGGGGAGCATCACCCGTCTCCGACGGTTTCTTGTTTCATTTTAAAATGACATTCACTTTCCAGCCATATCACTAAGTTTAGTGATAAGCGTTTATTACGTATGAAAATTCTCTTCATATCTCGACTTCATTCGCTGCAGATTTTTTTAGTGGAGCTGTAATAAGGTCATCTCGCTAAGAAATTTTGCAGCAAGTAAAGTCCAGATATATGTAAATACGAAATACACGCTTGTAATTTTCTTGCGGATATGGCTGGAAAGCGAGTGTCATTTAAAAATTAAAAAAAGTAATAGAGGGTATAAAACAGCGAAAAATACCTGTCTCGGCGTGGACGTTGCCATCTTGACTCACGTGATTACCACCACTGTCTTTGGCTTCAAACAATTTCTTCCAAAACGTTTTGGTGCTAATTTGAATACATTGATAGTGTGAAGAACTAATACGGATACAGTCTACTCTCGTTATCTCGACATCGCATATCTTGATTTTCTCGATATGTCGAGGTAAGCTCAATGTCCCAACTTTTTTCCTTCTTTATCTATATTAATAAACATCCCATATCTCGATTTTCGTTATCTCGAATAATTCGATATCTTGATATAAAAATTTGTCCCGTGTCCCGAGTTTACATGTATTTACTGTGGTTTATCTCGAAGTGCAAATAACTGTCCCAGTGTCGGCAAAGGTGAGAAATTTTTTCTTTGATACTTCACCATCTCGCTTCGCCTGGCTGCTCCGGATACTGTGCAGTAGATAATTGATCTGTTTATTGCATCAATGACCACACTTGTCTAATGTCGTTAGCCATTAACACTTGAGTAAGGCACTTTAACTGCAATTAATACACAGACTGCCGAAAGGCTGAAGGACTAATTGTTTTTATAAACAACATTTTAAAATGCATTGAGTTATTTTTTTGCATATATAAACCGTCGCTGCGGAATGTTGTTTAATCCTTGAACTCCAACAGTCATTATCATGGCTGACTTGAAAGATAATTATGAGTTGTCTGTCGAGCAATCCAGAGAAGGATCCATAAGAAACGTGAATTAAATCTCATACAGTAATTATTACGCCGTTGTGAGTATTATGTCACACGGTGACAGCTTTAGTTAGACCACTTAGCAGGTATTTAGATGTTAAAAACAAGGTAAATTTTCGTCTCATTTTTTCTTTAAAAACGCCTAATCGGATATCTCGAGCTCTGGTTATCTCAATATTTTTTCTTGTTCCCGCCGACTAGGATATAACGAGAGTAGACTGTATACAAATATTTGTGTGTGTTTGATTCCATTGATTCCCTTTTTCAGTTTGAACTCAGACTGTTTTATAATTTCAAAACACAGGCAGACTTATTATATATATTTTGAGACAATTTTTTAAATTGAATAGAACATTAACTTTTGAAATAAAACCATATATTTTGTTAATTTTTTGTACAAATCATAACATTAATTCTTTTTTTTGTTTTGGCTTAGAGGAATCAAAGGATATACTTGATAAGCTTTTCACATGAAATATTTTTCAGCCAGACAAGAACAGTAACTCACTATTTCACTTGAGGTACATGTAATGATAAAGTGTTTGTATCCTCTTATTGCAAGTGGCGTGCATATTTATCATTTAATTTGTTGTGCTGATTTTTCATTATGTCATATTTATGTGTTGTGTATATTATTGTCCCCTACCGGTTTCACCGGAGGGGACTTATGGTTTGCCCTCTGTCCGTCTGTCAGTCTGTCAGTCTATCAGTCTGTCAGTCTGTCTGTCTGTCGGTCACACTTTTCTGGATCCTGCGATAACTTTAAAAAATCTTCATATTTTTTCATGAAACTTAAAACACGGACGGATGCCAATATGGTGATTATGCATGTCATTTCATTTTGTTCCTACGTCAAGAATTCTGGTTGCTATGGCAACAAATNACTATGTCATTCATTGTCAGATTTTAAAATCATTTGGCACATTTGTTCACCATCATTGGACGGTGTGTCGCGCGAAATAATTACGTCGATATCTCCAAGGTCAAGGTCACACTTTGAGTTCAAAGGTCAAAAATGGCCATAAATGAGCTTGTCCGGGCCATAACTATGTCATTTATTGTCATATTTTAAAATCATTTGGCACATTTGTTCACCATCATTGGACGGTGTTTGAAATTGAAAACCTGGTTTTGTGACAATTTTGTCCCTTGTTGTATATTGTTCAACACATTCCTCTAAAAGTACACAGTGAACAGTTAAACAGAAAATGATGGCCAGAATCTGCATTCACATACTGATTTGAGAATCTTTGCAAGTAATCATATAAGCCTCGTTCTGGGAAAACTGGACTTCATATATGTGCATAAAATGTTGTTCCAGATTAGCCTGTGCAGTCCGCACAGGCTAATTAGGGACGATACTTTCCACCTACACTGCATTTTCATTAAGAAGAGAATTCCTTCAAACGAAAAATTCCATAAAAGCGGAAAGTGTTGTTCCTGATTTCCCTGTGCAGACTGCACTGGCTAATCTGGGAGGACAATTTACGCACATTCATAAAGCCCAATTTTCCCAGAACGAGGCTCATATTGTCTATTTGTAGGAACTGGAATCCTCCAAACACAGATGTGCCATGGTGTCTCTAGCCCTCAAGTCTGCAAAATGGATCAGGTGTGTACAAGATGGTGGTATGTACAGGTGGGACATTATGGATCAGGTGTGTACAAGATGGTGGTATGTAATGGTGGGACATAATGGATCAGGTGTGTACAAGATGGTGGTATGTACAGGTGGAACAAAATGGATCAGGTGTGTACAAGATGGTGGTATGTGCAGGTGGGACTTAATGGATCAGGTGTGTACAAAATGGTGGTATGTGCAGGTGGGACATAATGGATCAGGTGTGTATAAGATGGTGGTATGTGCAGGTGAGACATAATGGATCAGGTGTGTACAAGAAGGTGGTATGTGCAGGTAGGACATAATCGATCAGATGTGTTCAAGATGGTGGTATGTGCAGGTCGAACATAGGGACATTGAGGTTTAACATGACCGAAACTGACTGAGGATCATAGTTGCAGTTAGGGGTATGTGTTGGGTATATTCAAGTAGGACATAGGGGCATTAAGGTTGGACATGACATAGGATCAGAGTTGCAGGTGGGTTAGATTCTTGATCTATAGGTGCAGTTGAACTTGAATATTTAGGAGGAAACTGACTGGGGACCATAGGTACAGCTAGAATTAGGTGTTGGATATATTCAGGTGGGAAAATACTTACATGGAAATAATAGATGCAGCTAGGGCTAGGTGCTGGATATATGCTTGTGGATCATATGGATATTTAGATGGAAACTGACAGAGGACCAAAGGAGCAGCTAGGATAGTTTTTGGCTGTATGTAAGTGGGACAAAGGGGTATTTAGGAGGAAATTGAAAGGAGAACATAGTAGCAGCTTGTGTTTGGTGTTTAACATGTGCAGTTGGGACATAGGGGTGTTCAGGGCATTCATGTGAAAAGTTATAGGGGACCAAAGGTGCAGCTATGGTAGGGGCTACATATGAATTATGTGCAGGTCGGACATGGGGCATATAAAACTACCCTGACAGGGGATCATGGGAGCTGCTAGGGTAAGGTGTTTGATATATGAAGGTGATAAATAAAGGCATTTTTTGCAAAAACTGACAGGGGATCAGATTTCAGCTAGGGTAAGGTGCAGGATATAATTATGCAGGTGTGAAATAGGGGTATTCAACTGATATTGCAGGTGGGACATGAGCAGTAAGGCAGAAATAGACAGGGGATAATAGGTTCAGCTCAGGTTGAGTGTTGGGTTTGCAGGTGGAGAATATGGACAAAAGGGGGAAACAGACAGGGGATCATATGGGCAGCCAGGGTTAGGTGTTGGATAGATGCAGGTAGGAAATAGGAGAATTTTGAAGAAAACTGACTGGGGACTATTGGAGCAGGTAGGGTTATGTGTAGGATAAATGCGGGTTGATCATTTTGGAGAAAAGTGACAGGGAACCATAGGAGCAGCCAGGGTTAGGTGTTGGATGTATGCAGGTGGATCATTTAATGGTATCATAGGTGCAGCTAAGGTATGTTGGATATATTAAAGTGGGAAATAGTGGCATTTATGAGGAAACTGACAGGGGTTTATATGTTCAGCAAGACTTAGTGTTAGGTGTTGGATATATGTAGGTGTGACATAGGAATATTTTGTTGGAAACTGACTGGGGATCATATGTGCAGCTTGGGTGAGTTGTTGGCTCTTTGCTTCTGGAACATAGAGATAATAAGGAGGAAATTTACAGAGGAGCATAGATGCATCTAGAGATAGGCGCTGGATAACTTCTGGTGGGAAATAGTGGCATGTTGGAGGAAGCTGACAGAGGATCATAGGAGAAGCTAGGGTTAGGTGTTGGATATTTGTGATCAATGGAGGCAATATAATCGGACAAAGATATGAGCAGCTGTGTAATAAGTTGTAGTTTATTGTTAGATAATGATGCTATCTTACCATTTTGATCTTGTCAAACTTCTAAAGCTTTGTTGTCATTCAGATTAGATACCTGGGAGACAGAGCAGACGTCGTGGATGCGAACGAGGCTCGTCCTAGACCACCATCAGCAGATGCTTGACAACCAGTCCAACATGGCCGCCATCGTCAAAGAGGAACCCTCCAAGAAGAGGAGGAAGGACAAACAGAATGAAGGTCAGGATGAACGAAAAGGGGTTATGTACTTGGTGTAGTTTCATTTATGTAGCAAGTTTATTTGTTGCCAAGTGTGACAGTGACCTCTTAGTTGACAGTCGGGTCAAACATTTTTCGCAATAATTAATGTAACAATTTGTGGTGTTACTTAAATTTACTTGTTTTATGATCACCTCATTTACGCAACCGGTATATTAATTGCTGACAGTAATTTATAATGAGAGAGTATATTTTTATTACGTCCCCCAGTATATACTGGGGGATATATTGTTTTTGCCCTGTCTGTTGGTCTGTTGGTTTGCGCCAACATTAACATTTGCTATTACTTTTGCAATATTCAACATAGCAACTTGATATTTGGCAAGCATGTGTATCTGATGGAGCTGCACATTTTGAGTACTGAAAGGTCAAGGTCAAGGTCATCCTTTAAGGTCAAAGGTCAATTATATGGGTCAAAATCGCTCATTTTGGCCATAACTTGTGCAATATTCAACATAGCAACTTGATACTTGGCATGAATGTGTATCTCATGGAGCTGCACATTTTAAGTGCTGAAAGGTCAAGGTCATGGTCATCCTTCAAGGTCAAAGGTCAATTATATGGGTCAAAATCGCTCANTCCTTAAGGCGAATAGCAAGGTTTTCGCCGGTGTGTCGCTCTGGCATGGCGCGGGTCATTAGTATGCGCGACTCCATTGACCAGTCTTCTTTGATGTAGTGTACGGTTACTGTGAGGTATGCCTCTGTGGCATTGGATGTCCAGGAGTCAGTTGTGAGGGCGACAGACGTGCTTCCTTGAAGACTGGACAGCAGAGACTTTTTTGCGTCATCATACTGCTGGTCAATGCGCGCCCTGACGGTTGTTCGAGAAGGCACCTCGTACTGCGGATTCAGAAGTTGCATCAGATGACGAAAACTCTCGTGTTCCACGATTTTCATGGGCACGTATGCCTGGACCACGAAATTTGCAAGGGCCTGGTTGATCGCCTCGCTCGACGAAGGACGGGGGCCAAAAACCTGGTGTAACGTCTGTTGCTTTGCCACATCCGGACTGGCCTTGTTGTTGTCAACGGACGGATGCTTAAATTTTATATGACTTCGCAGATTTGAGGTGCCGCCATGCAGTTGAATTGTTGCACTGCATAACAGACAAGATGCAGTGCTCTTGTCTGCCGATTTTCTGAAGTGTTTCCATACCTCGGACGGTAATGGTGGCATCGTTGGTGACGTAAATTACAATAATGATAGTAATTTCTCAGAAACAAATACGACGTTTACTCGACAAGATTTTAACTACGAATGCATTTCTTCATAAAATTGTTACTTATAAAACACGGTATTTTGGCGAGCAATCAGTGTTGGATATTGGTTAACAAAACATCAAAAAAAGCCGTGCATTGTCTAAACTGTTTTTTATCGCGGGTTTGATAAACGTGTCAATTACGTCTTCGCTAATAGCCCCCACTCCCTGCAGTTCGCTAGTTAAATTTTCGCGAGTCAAACAAAACAATGGTGCCAATTATCAAAACGTACCCCTATTTGTTATCATAAAGGTATTGATTTATTGCTTAATTGCTGTGTTTGTTGACACGTTATTTATTACCGTCGACTGTGCGGCATGTTGTTTTAACTAGTCGCCAGCGCAATTTGGCAGTATGTCACGCGAAAAAAGTAAAAACGTACAAGTTATTCGATGAAAAAAAAACATAATCAAATATTTTTTTCCAGGTTAACCTTTTTCCGAAAATGTAACCGGTTAACTGGTAGTTCGGTAGGTTAACCGGTTAACCGGTTAACCTCTTCCATCCCTTATTTTGATCTTGTCAAACTTCTTCAGCTTTGTTGTCATTCAGATTAGATACCTGGGAGACAGAGCAGACATCGTGGATGCGAACGAGGCTCGTCCTAGACCACCATCAGCAGATGCTTGACAACCAGTCCAACATGGCCGCCATCGTCAAGGAGGAACCCTCCAAGAAGAGGAGGAAGGACAAACAGAATGAAGGTCAGGATGAACGAAAAGGGGTTATGTACTTGGTGTAGTTTCATTTATGTAGCAAGTTTATTTGTTGCTAAGTGTGACAGTGACCTCATAGTTGACAGTCGGGTCGGACATTTTGTGCAATAATTAATGGAACAATTTGTGGTGTTACTTAAATTTACTTGTTTTATGATCACCTCATTTACGGAACCGATATAATAATTGCTGACAGTAATTTATAATGAGAAAGTATATTTTTATTAATCAAATAATTATTCAGAAAACAGAAGGGGCCCTGATAATGACAAAGAACAAAATTGTTTTTCTGAATTATTATTTGTGACATTCATGGCATTAACAACAGTTGTCCTTGTGTCATGCAGGTGTTTGTGTGTCATAGATTGCAGGTGTATGTGTGTCATATATAATTGCAAGCCACTGCGTGCAATATGATGTACATTACAGATACAGTGAAAAAACAAAGCTTCATCTGGCCTATATTGCAGGTGTCTGTTTGTCCTATATTGCAGGTGTCTGTTTGTCCTATATTGCAGGTGTCTGTGTGTCCTATAATGCAGATGTTATAACCTGTCCTATATTGCAGATGTGTTGTGTGTCCTATATTACAGATGTGATTTGTGTCCTATATTGCAGATGTGATAACCTGTCCTATATTGCAGATGTGATGTGTGTCCTATATTGCAGATGTGATGTGTGTCCTATATTGCAGATGTGATGTGTGTCCTATATTGCAGATGTGATGTGTGTCCTATATTGCAGATGTGATGTGTGTCCTATATTGCAGATGTGATGTGTGTCCTATATTGCAGATGTGATGTGTGTCCTATATTGCAGATGTGATGTGTGTCCTATATTGCAGATGTGATGTGTGTCCTATATTGCAGATGTGATGTGTGTCCTATATTGCAGATGTGATGTGTGTCCTATATTGCAGATGTGATGTGTGTCCTATATTGCAGATGTGATGTGTGTCCTATATTGCAGATGTGATGTGTGTCCTATATTGCAGATGTGATGTGTGTCCTATATTGCAGATGTGATTTGTGTCCTATATTGCAGGTGTCTGTGTGTCCCATATTGCAGGTGTCTGTGTGTCCTATATTGCAGATGTGATAACCTGTCCTATATTGCAGTTGTGATAACCAACTCGGACAACAAGGAGGCCTGTGAGCAGGCCCAGGTTCAACTCAAGTTGCTCTGTGGTGGAGACCTGCTGGAGTCGTTTGCAGTGCCCGGTCTCTGGGCAGATGAAGATGTAAGAATGGTAGAACTAAAGCATTCATTTGTTGTGAAACCCAATCATTATACCTCCAAGAAGGGTGAAAAATGTGTAAGACACTTATTTCGTCCAAAGTCATATGAACAGATCTGAATCACAGTATTTGACCTTGAACAAGGCTGTCAAAGCAGTAAGGAGGAAATATTCAAAAATTCATAGTTATTACTTGGAACCCATCCATTTGTTCCTGTGTCACTAAACATTTTCTTCTCCTTATGGGCCACTCAGATGATTTCATCAAAAGTTTTAAGGAATTATCCTTGGGTGACCCTCTTCAAACGTTGTTCAAATTCAAATGGCTCCATTCCACTGCATATGTAGGTCACTAGAGCTATTAATAGACTTTAAACATGAAAACTCGACAATATCTAAAACCACAAGGGTCATGTGTTTAATATTTGGTTTGTAATATTGTCTAGTGGCCCTTCACATAATTTGTTCAAATCACGCACCTTGGATCGAAAATGGCCAAGCTGAAAGGGTCACATGCTTTATATAGACGTTTGTAGCAAAATAACTTTGAATATCTTCTCTAAAACCATAAGGGCTAGAGGTGTAATATTTGGCATATGACAATTAAAATAAGCACACATTCATGCAGTATACACTTATTTGTGAATAGATTTCATTTGTTTCTATCCATTATGGCAATGGTTTGCCTGCAATATCCCAGTCTGCGTGTCTGACATCCAGTAATGAGCACAGACAGTTCTTTCATTAAACGCCTATAATTATGCGCCATTGATCGCTCTCATTAGGATATTGTTCGTGTGATTCTGTCGAAATTAACATGTTTAAGGCTGCTGTTAACTCCCAATATAAAGGTCCATAATGTTTTACGAGTGAACCATGGAATTCCAGCAATTTTCAACCTTAACATGAAAATCCTTTCATCATAAGAGCTGAAAGTTTCGTAAAAAAAAATTATAGCTTGAAATGTTTCATCCCACGATAAGAAAAGGTATGTTATGTGCAAATTGCTCACAAGAAAACACTAGAAATGTAATAAAATTTATAACAAAAAAATGCATTTGTATATTTTTCAATATACTGTGAAACCATTATTGTTCGCCAGACATTAATTTTTGTATATTTTGTCAGTAGAACATTAACAAATTTAAGTTTGTAACGAATAATTATGTCCAAATGAAAAAAAGACTTAATTACCATTCATTACCATTAGAATTACCGTACCATAAAACCACAAGGTCCATATATTATAGTATGCAACATCATTTAGGAGTCCTTTTCACATTTTTAATAACTCTTTCAGTGCTGGAACCGAATTTCGAAGGCCTTTGTAAACAGTTTGGATCCAGATGAGACGCCACAGAACGTGGCATCTCATCAGGATCCAAACTGTTTGCTATTCTGATAGTATTCTTTGAAAAAATCAAAGAAAATGCTAATTTTAGAAATTCACCAGACGACATTTTAGCAGACGACAAATATCCCAGCATGCAAAGGGTTAAATTGTGCCCCAGGTATAAAAACTTGCCACGTACAATAACTAAAAAATTCTTATTCTCTGAAACCACTTGGCCAAAAGATTTAATATTTGGTATGTTACATAACATCGCTGTCCTCTGTAAACTCTAGATATGTGGGTTCCACACAAAATCGTGGCAGCTTAGTATGTGCTTGTTTAAGTTTCATCTTTGGTTAAAAAATGTTCCATAAACTGTGTTGCATCTGATGTCCAAAATGCACTTGCATTCGTCAATATTTGAGCCAATCAAAAACGATTGTTGATGCTTGATTTCGGGTCAGTATAAAACTCAGCTTTATCATGCACAGTCTGCAAATTGCAGGCTGCGTTATCGGGTTATACGTTGCAGCCAATATAGACATCGTTGCAGCCAATATAGATATCGTTGGAAAATGCAGCCAATATAGAAATAGAAGGAAAACATATCACATACATTTCGAGAGTGACCATATCAATAATTAAAAGCTTTTATTTAACAAACTATTTATGAAAATTGTGATGGTGCAATACAAATTTAATTGCAACACATTTTTAATTATAGTCAATAAAATGGCATTATGAATAGATATATATACACTTATTTTCATTTCCTTGATTCCCAGATTGAGGAGATTGTGGGGAAATACGGACTGGTGTGTATCACACGTAATGGCTCCGACCCTCGCAAGTTTATCTACGAGTCTGACATTCTCACGAGACACCAGGTACACATATGCATGAGCATAAAGTATTGTCCCAGATTAGCCTGTGCCGTCCTCACAGGCTAATCAGGGATGACACTTTCCGCCTAAACTGGATTTTCACTAAGAAGAGATTCCTTTAAATAAAAAATACCATACAAGTGGAAAGTGTCATCCCTGATCAGCCTGTGCATAGGTAGATCTGGGACGATACTTAACACACACGCAATTGCTCCAACCCTTGCAAGTTCATCTACGAGTCTGACGTTCTCAGAAGACACCAGGTTCAGGGCTGCCACCTATTAAAACTCCATAATAAATCACATCATGAAAATCTACAAAATGGCTTTATTACTGGTACATTATGGAATGCACTTGTTATTTGTGAGCGAAGCTCACAAATAATGCAGACGCAATTTTGCAAATCAATATTCCTTAGCAATGGTAGGGCTCGTAACCAATGACTGCCTGTGTGGATAACTCCAGTTTAGCAGAAGACAAATGCTTAAAGCGTTTCTGTTTATAC
>VMBQ01011849.1:0-12511 GCA_007657795.1 Dreissena rostriformis | reverse complement strand
GTAGTAGTAGTAGTAGTAGTAGTAGTAGTAGTAGTAGTAGTAGTAGTAGTAGTAGTAGTAGTAGTAGTAGTAGTAGTAGTAGTAGTAGTAGTAGTAGTAGTAGTAGTAGGATTAGTAGTTGCATTTGCAGTAGTAGCAGTATTAGAGAGTATGATAAGGGTAGAATGCATGAGATTGTTAATACTTAGTTCAACATCTATACGTGATGTTGCCAAAATTATCGGATTAATGATACGTTATGTGAAACCTAATCAAGCATAAACAAGGGACATTATCGCCTGTTGGATAAAAAAAACTGTAATGATAAGGTCGGGGATTTATGTTAATGTTTATTGACCGCATAGTGTTCGTATCGATTAAATAAATAAATTCTACAAACAGCGGGCTGGTCAATGCGGGTACATTTCAAAAGTTTTACAAGAAGCCGATTCAGACCCATGATGGCTTTTTAGTGTCTGTATTCGGCCAGGAGCAGGTAATGTTTTCATGATCTTTATTGTAGCTTTGAAATCTTAGTTAACAACCGTATTCTTTTAATTAACGGGATAAAATTTTAAAATTGAACGAATCTTAACGTTAAATTGAAGTTTAATTGTATTTTATGAGTTAAATAGAAAAACGAGCGAGTGATATGCCGCCCTCCCACCCAGCTTTAACTTCACGATAAATATACTGACAGCAATGCCATTATGGAATTTGTTCGAGAAAGATTTGATAACTCTTTGAATACCGATGTGCATGCGAAGCGGTTGTACTATCTCTGTTAACTCACTCCTTCTATTAAACTCATAAAATAACAATTTAACTTCAACTTCACGGTAAGTTTCGTTTACTTTGTAAATTATAAACCAATATAAATACAAAAGATTGTGTTTGTTTTATACTAAATTAGGCTTTATGGGGGAATATTATTGAAACAATGTATGTGTTTAAACATCAATAAATCAAAAACTATTCCAAAATTGAATATTAAACTTCAGATTTATATTGTTTCTACGTGCAACATTGACAAAATAAAGCTAATAAAGGGATGACCGCATACATTTTTTTTATCTCAAGTCAACAGGAAGTGGAAAGGTTTATAAGGTAAGTAGCGTATTCATAAGCGCCGGATAACATAATGACACAGCACTTAATTCTAAACACTCTTCTTACACAATAGTTTCAACAATAAAAACGTTGCAACTGTAATCTGATGTTTAGTAGATATCGAAGATTCCACAATGCATTGTTAATCTACAGTACGCATGGCATTACAAAAGTAGACATGCTTTTTCCATTTTATTTCCTAACACTTTATGATGATAAGCGTGCTATTATTTGAGTACATATTTCTTTTATCAAATATACGACAAAGAAATAACCCTTTATACATGTAGATATATTTCTAAACAATACTTAATAAATCTATGAAGATTATAACCACGCATTTATATTAATTTAATTTGGGAACAAAGTTCTCCACCCGTTGGAATTGCTTAACAGTGAACTGCGTGTCCGAGTAAATTCTAAAATAAATAATTACAGTCTATTATCTAGGATAATTGTCACGGTTCGATTGGAAGCATATTTTCCGTTCACTGATTTTGTAAGCTCACTCACTTTATATATCAAAAAACACAGCAACACTAGAAATATTATTACAATTAGCAATTTAATTCCAACACACTCGCATTCTAGTTTGTAAACAACTAAACTGAATGACGTAGGCGTGACGCAATTGCATTTTCTGAAAGTCGAAACTATAGTATCTGAATTTTAATTAAGACGGATACAATAAACTAACAGGGTTTCTTTGTATCGTTTGCAGATATCAATGACTAGAAATGACGGGAAGAATAAGAGGACTATTATTTCGGGCAGTGCGCATAAATGCAAGCGCATTTAGGTTAGAAACCCGTCGTTAAAGATATAAGTTCAAGCTCTTTTAACCAAAGGGCTGTCAAAATTCAATTAAATAGAAACTGGATAATAGAAATACACGGAATGTACCGGGAACGAGAAAGTTAATCCGGTTCGGCAGGAAAACAAAAATAGGGATCGCTAAAGCTAGCCCTATTTTCATTCTAAGCCTCACCGGATAAACTTTTTTCACCCCGACAACAACCGTGTATTCTCTATTTACACTCTTCTCATATGTATCTCATATGTATCTTTCAAAAAATGGCAAATCATGAAAAATTGGTTTTTTTTTTGCATTTGTACTGATTTTTGCTGCCATGGCACATATATATTCGGTGAAACATCAGTCCTGTGGACATTACACACAAGTTCAATCTGAATTCATTATTTGATCTCACATCTGTTTCGCAAATGTTCCTAACATGTTCAGTTCAAACGTGCACATTTATTTGATTCAACAGCAGCTTCACAAATGTTTCATCAAAAGTAAATCATAAATGATGAATCAATCGCACAGCCGTGCCGCAGACGTTTAGCTGAAATTTACAACAATATTTTTTTTTGAAATCACAGCTGTGTAGCTGTTTAGTTCCATTTATGTTCCGTTATACCGAATAGTGTGATCGCACATCTGTTTCTAAGATGTTTCCTAAATGTTCAAATGTAAATACTCACCAGATTTCACAGCCGTGCCGCAGATGTTATTCAAACGTTTACATTAATTTGATCAAACAGCTGTGTCGCAGATGTTTCGTGAAAGTTCAATCCAAGATAAGGTCTCCAAGGCGTGCTTCAGATGTTTATCAGAAGTACAAAAGTCTAAATTAAATGAATCCAAAAGCTGTATCGCAGATGTTTCAAATTCTGAGGATATTTGCGGCACGGGATCTCGCGGTATGCGTTTGTTTTGAGGTAATCAAAAAATCCGCGAAACATTAAGCTAAAAAGACCAATTACGTACAAGTCTGAGAAAACGAGAAAACGATACGAACGAGCGAAATCACGACGCGACGTTGCCAAAATACTCCGAACGCACATCGTGATCTCATGCTCGCGAATCGTGCTTTCGGGTTCTCGTCATTTTATATTCACAGGTCGAAAATAGGAACACACGATGGAAGATCGCGACATTGTACTTTCGCAACCTCGCATCGTATTATCGCGATCTCGCATAGTATTTTCGGATTCTCGCGTCATAATCCCTCGATATCGCATCATATTCCCTCAATCTTGAATCGTGTTTTCGAAACATCGAATAGTGAGTTTGCCCTTTCAACCTATGGATTACAAGTTTGAGAACACTGTGACACGAGATTACAATGCGAGTTCGCGAAAACACGATGCGAGAATACAATGCTACATCGCAAAACTACTCGCAGAATTTACATCCTTTGTAATTTAACGGTAACCACTACCATCAAAAGTAAAATCCTTCATGATCTGAAACGATTTCAAGTAAGTATTATACGTTATTTATGCAAATCATTAGACTAAGGCTTAGATTTATGGTTTTCAATCAAAAATGGAAAAATACAAATAAATTATTCAAGCCATTGCAATGAAACGAATATTTGAATCTATCATCATAACGTAATTCGTTATGACGTCAGGGATTTTATAAGAGTTGTGTAAGGAAACTGCGCGGTGGTTGCCAAATTAAGTACGGAATCTCGCTAGTGCTATGCCTATTTACGAAATCACGTTAGGCTGTCACCTTTGCATAGATTGATTTAAAGTCAATACTCGACAACACAAGTAAAAATC
The DNA here is from genome assembly GCA_007657795.1 of Dreissena rostriformis. NCBI lineage: Eukaryota > Metazoa > Mollusca > Bivalvia > Myida > Dreissenidae > Dreissena > Dreissena rostriformis. Next base: position 8,845 of record VMBQ01011849.1, on the reverse strand, counting down.
CGCATGGTCGTATGTAAATATATGTACGAAATAATCAATACTCGCTGGCTATAACTGCAGACATGAAAGAGACGATATTCATGTACATGCTTGAATTCCGCAATCTTCCCATATAGTAGTTCCATACATACAGTCAAACATATTCAACAAACTGCTTAAATATTGAACAAAATGCTCGAATCGCCGGCTGGTCTTTTATTTATAGGATCTGGCATGAGTTATCATATCATACCATATTTTATTAAACGAGTTCGGGAATTTTGTTAGTAAGCGAGCCTNTATGACTGGGAACATATAAGTCACGTGGGTTAAGCATAATGACATGTTTAATTTAACTCAATATATCTTTGTTGTCGAGTTGATTTCAAATCTGTTTGCTGCTCATGTAAGGAATAAATTAATTTTTGATAAAAAAAAATTTGCAAACAAAACTGTTCGAAAGTAACTTCGAAACAATCCGCGAAACATAAAGCAATAAAGACCAATTACGTACAAGTCCGAAAAAGCGAGGAAACGATACGAAAGGGCTCGCGAATCGTGCTTTCGCGTTCTCGTCATTTTATATTCACAGGTCAAAATACATTTTTGTTAACTTCTGGAAAACATGTGCGACGGATTAATTATTTGGGATGTGACTTGTATTAACATCTTCGAAACAGCTGTTCGATCAAACTAATGTTAATGTTTCAACTTTAAAGGACATTTAGAGCATGGCTTTGATTTCGAGTGAGTATTTACATTCGAACATCTACAAAACATCTAAGAAACAGCTATGGATTACACTTTTAGGTATAACGGAACTTTTGTGGAACGTCTGTTAGACAGTTGTGAGGTCAAAATGATATATTGTTGTGAATTTCTGGTAAACCTCTTTGCGATGGACTCGTTATTTAGGATTGAACTTTTATGGAACATCTGAGAAACACCTGTTCGTTCAAATTAATGTAAACGTTTAAACTTGTGATAAACATCTGCGGAACGGCTGTGAAATCGAGTGAGTATTTACATTTGAACATTTACAAAACACCAACGAAACAGCTATGTGATCACACGTTCAGTTATGACGGAAGGTTTGTGGAAAGTCTGCTAGATAGCTGTTAGGTCAAGTTGTGAACTGCTGGCAAACGTTTGCGGTACGGTTATGCGATGGATTCATTATTTAGAATTGAACTTTAATGACACATCTGCGTATTAGCTGTTATTAATGTAAACGTTTAAACGTTTGAGGAACATCCGCGAAACATCTGTGAGCTCACATAATGAAGTTAGATTAAACCGGTGTGTAACGTCCATGTGGCAGCTGTTTCACCGAATATATATATATAATAATAAATAATATCTGTTGTCAGTCTGACATTCACGACTGACAAGAGATATTATTGGTTTCATGAGTGGCGCGGCCACAAACGAAATTATTTATTTGCCATAATAAAAATCAATAATCTACCGAAAACCAAATTGTGGCTCTTTATTTCGTAATTACTCACAGTTAAGATTTGAAAAGAATAAACTCGAGAATTGCGGGGAAATAACAACGTCATGACGTCAAAATAATTACGTCGCTTCACACTGAAAATTATTTTACCAATTTAAAATTACTGATGTTTTCCTATAAATCACAGGAAAGCATAATATACGTATGTACGCTTTTCACTTTTTTAATATTAAGATATAAAGACTAAAACATAATTTAATGCATAGGTTATATTCAATGAATAATAGTTTAAGACTGATAACTATGGTATTAATGTACTAACACGGTATATTTTATTAGCTCGTGTATTGTGCCATTAAATACACACCCATTAAAATGTTCTAAAAAATATAATATTAATACGATAATGACTGGCTCAGTCGATTTAAGCGGTTTACCAGTATTAAGCGCACATACTCAGGCCAGTAACTGACAACTGACCAGCTTGATTCTGAGGTCGTGTTATAACAGTCGTAGAAATAATTTTGTATGAACCATACAATCAGTTTATACTGGGATTCGATGTCATAACGCCTTATGATCAGTCCATCTTTTTTCTAACTGATTTAACAGGAATCGGATACTGGATTACATATAATTGTATTGTAAAACATTACTTGTGTGACCTTCCCTTTATCATCATCATCTATTTTTCATCATCTTGAAAATAAGAATTTCTTATTAAGATATGTGCAAAAGAGTACAACAGTACTCTTCTAGAATTAACGTCCTGTTCCATGGGAAGTCCATATGCAAAGTACTAAGCGAGACTTGATTCCCATGTCACAAGAATGGTCACTACTCGTACACAAGAATGGTCACTACTCGTATTCCAAATACTATAAGAAAGAACCTTCAGCTAATCGCGGACGTCAATCAAGTAAACGGTTTCTTTTTCTTTATGGTTATTTTCAACGATGAGGTTAACGTTTACAAAAATAATCATTCGTAGATCAAAGGGTAGTCTACATATCGTACGAAAACGAACATGTATACGGAACGAATGACCATCCGACCGACCGACGGACAGGTGCAAAGCCGAATACAACACCTTTTTGAATGGGTCATTGGTAGTAAAAGAAAAGAATTGACTTACTTATCGTGATCCAAAACACCAATTTCGGATATTCGAATAATGTTTCATTATCGATTGTTACTACCACTGTCGAGCTGACGTTTCCCTTCCCTGAGACTTTTAATTGTGGCGCTTCGCTGAACAAATACAAATATTATTAATATATTCGAACTGTGTAATACTGCGTGCCTAAAATTTGCACAGCACAAGTAATTCGGCAAATGTTATTCCTACAGTATTTCACCAAAAATAGCTTAATTTGCTATAATGCGTGTCATCGGAGGCTTAACTGATTGTTAACAGACACTGCCCGGCACTATTTATCTGTGGATATTTATTTTGAATTAAAGATCATATAAAAATTTGAATCAAAACATGTTCTTTCAAGTTTTTTTATTTGCTCCGCAAAATTCATGGCATAACAATACAAAACAACAAACACAATTGTTTAGTGTCGAACTTAAACATATTTCGTACATTTTTATACAAAAGGGTAAGATAAATGGTGTTATTAAAAAGTTTCTTTGTAAACTGTCAAAATAATATATTTTCCCCCAACATTGGATTATTGAACGTTGCATTTGTGAAAAAAAGACCCCGAGTAATATTTATCTGTTTGTATTAGTAACTACTGTTGGGTGTTTAATTTAGATTTAACTAACGCAGATATTAAGCAGTTTTAATCGTACATTGTATAATAAAGGCAAAAAGATACAAGAAAGACATATGTTGATGTTTTTTATTTATAATGACACTAAGTTTAGAACGTCTTTCTTTCATAAAAATTTCGAAATTGTGTTTCTTGAAACAGTATAGTAAAATAGCCTGTTTTTTTTAAGAAGGTCTCCGTAATTTTAAGATTCAAATGTGTAGTTGTTATATGCTGTATATACATTTTAGCGCATACTGAATTTAAAACATAGGTTCAAAAAGAACTTGCGTACATGCAGGGAACCAGAAAATATGCTTTTCTTTAAAAAGCAATCATATTTCGAACATCAAAACAAATCTCTGATAAATGGGGCAATCAAATATAAACTAACTACGTTATAGCCGTGACTTACCGGATGTATTGTGTGTCGATGGCATTGTCAATGAACCCAAGACTAACTTCTGAAATGTTATAGCTCGACCCAACCACATCCAATGTACAGGTCTGCTTTTCGTCCGGAAAATAATCTTTTCTGAACTACAACAGTAATTCCGAAAAGCGTAATTACCACAACATTATTTTAAAGCGTTTTAAACTGCTTTCCTTAGGTGTTTTTTTTTCGGTAAATAATAAACAATTTGTGAGTTACAAAAACGCATTAAACATCAGTCCAAAATATTCGTAAACTAGTGTGTTCTTGTAACAACAATACCACCGTCACTTACGATTGTTTGTTAAATATTTAATGAAAAAATAATTAAAAAACTAATAACGGAGATTGTTATTTAAGCATCAATCAAGGGTATTGGTTGTTAAATCTGTAATTCTTTACCACCACACTAATGTGAAGTTTTTTCGTATATCCATCAGTACTACATATGCTCCGAATAAAAATTGTATGATTACTTTCTAGTATTCAACAGAATCAAAAGTTAACTGTTAAGAAAATATGTAACTCTGATATCTCGGCCGAGTTAGAAAACATTTTTGTTCCTCGACAGAACATGGCATCAAGCGGATGAGCCAGTTTTATATGACGGCCAATAAATGACTATGCTAACATAATGAACATAATAATTTACCCTCGAAACTTCTAAAAACATTTTTTTTTAAATTGCTGGGTCACCGCCGCAAATACGTAATGCCAATTAGACAACAGTTAATGGCAAACATTCGCAAATAAACATGAAACTAATATAACTCTGAAGAGTGGTTTCAAATAATTAAAGACAATCCCATACATTTACTTTCTATGTAATAACAATGTCGCGCATGAAAGTATTTCAGCAATATTGTACAGAGAACAATGAACAAATGTGAAGAATTTACGGAATTTACATTCAAGCGACATTCTCTCGACGCACGATACGACGCGCGACAATCATGCGACAATCAAGATTTGAGTGTCGCATATCGCGATGGGTTTGAGAAAAAAAAATATTGCAGAAAATCTTGACTGTCGACTGAATTGTCGCGCGTCGTATCGTGCGTCGAGAGAATGTCGTTTGAATGTCGCTTGAATGTCGTGTGTCGACCTTCGAGCGCGACACTCGACATTCTCTCGACGCACGATACGACGCGCGACATGCGATATGACACTCGACACTATATCGAGCAAATGTCGCGACAATGTCGCCTGTCGACCTAAAAATCCCTAGGTCGACACGCGACATTCTCTCGACGCACGATACGACGCGCGACATTCTCTCGACGCACGATATGACACTCGACACTATATCGAGCAAATATCGCGCAAATGTCGCCTGTCGACCTAAAATTCCCTAGGTCGACACGCGACATTTGCTCGACGCACGATACGACGCTCGACACTATATCGAGCAAATATCGCGCAATTGTCGCATGTCGACCGGTGTGGGAGTATTTTTTTCATCTGCAAGCAAGTTGAAATAGTTACTTTTTCAGCTAAAGTAAAAATGGCGGCATCTCGTAGCAGCAATAACAGAAGCAGCAGTAGCAGCAGCAGCATCAGTAGCACCAGCAGCAGTAGCATCAGCAGTAGCAGCAGCAGTAGCAGTATGAGTAGCAGCAGCAGTAGCAGCAACTGCAACAGTAGCAGCAGTAGCTGCAATAGCAGCAGAAGAAGCACTAGCAGCAGCAGTAGCAGCAGCAGCAGCTGCAGCAGTAGCAGCAGTAGCAGCATAAGAAGCAGTAGAAGCAGTAACAGCAGCAGCAATAGCAGTAGTAGCAGTAGTAGCAGCAGTAGCAGGAGTAGCAGTAGTAACAGTAGTAGCAGAAGAAGCAGCAGTAGTAGCAGTAGTATCAGTAGTGGAAGTAGCAGTAGTAGTAGTTGTAGTAGTAGTAGTAAATGTAGTAGTAGTAGTAGTAGTAGTTGTTGTAGCGGTAGTGGTAGTGAGACTGGTAGTAGTGGTAGTGGTAGTGGGGCTGGGGTAAGTGGTAGTAGTAATTGTAGTAGTAGCAGAATCAGGAGTAGTAATAGTAGCAGTAGCAGTGTAGTAGCAGTACCAGCACCACCAGCAGTAGCAGTAGTAAAAGTTGTAGTAGTAGTAGTAGTAGCTGCAGTAGAAGCCCTAGCAAAAGCAGTAGCAGCAGTAGCGGCAGTAGCGGCAGTAGCAGCAGCAGCAGCAGAAGTAGCAGAAGTAGAAGGTGCTGTAGTAGTAGTAGTAGCTTCAGTAGAAGCAGAAGCAGCAGCAGCAGAAGCAAAAAAAAACAGCAGTAGCAGCAGCAGCAACAGTAGCAGCAGTAAAAGCAGTAGCAGCAGTAGCAGTTGTAGTTGTTGTTGTAGTAGTAGTAGTAGCTGCAGTAGAAGCAGCAGCAGCAGTAGCAGCAACAGCAGCAGAAGCAGCAGCAGCAGCAGTAGCAGCAGTAGAAGCAGTAACAGCAGTAGGAGCAGTAGCAGCAGCAGTAGCAGCAGCAGCTGCAGCAGTAGCAGCAGTATCAGCAGTAGCATCAGTAGTAGCATAAGAAGCAGTAGAAGCAGTAGCAGCAGCAGCAATAACAGTAGTAGCAGTAGTTGCAATAGTAGCAGCAGCAGTAGCAGCAGTAGAAGCAGAAGCAGCAGCAGCAGTAGCAGTAGCAGCAGTAGCAGTAGCTGAAGCTTCAGCAGTAGCAGCAGCAGCAGCAGCTGCAACAGTAGCAGCAGTAACAGCAATAGCAACAGTAGCAGCAGTAAGGCAGTTTCAGCAGAAGAAACAGTAGCAGCAGCAGTAGCAGCAGAAGCAGCAGTAGCAGCAGAAGCAGCATACGCAGTAGCAGCTGCAGCAGTAGCAGCAGTAGCAGCATAAGAAGCAGTAGAAGCAGTAGCAGCAGCAGCAATAGCAGTAGTAGCAGTAGTAGGAGCAATAGGAGGAGTAGCAGTAGAAACAGTAGTAGCAGAAGAAGCAGCAGTAGTAGTAGCAGTAGTAGTAGTAGCAGTAGTAGTAGTAGTAGAAGTAGCAGTAGCATTAGCAGTAGCAGTTGCAGTAGCAGCAGCAGTAGCAGTAGCAGTAGCAGTAGCAGTAGCAGTAGCAGTAGCAGTAGTAGTAGTAGTAGTAGTAGTAGTAGTAGTAGTAGTAGTAGTATTGCGAGTTACGATCATACAAGTCAACAAAATCATCATTTTTATTTTAAACACCACACTAAAACATTATTTACCCGATAATTTAATCATATTTCAATGTAAATAGCGTTAAATATAGTGCTGGATCAATGGTACTGATGTTAAATTTTCCTGATAAATTAATTTATTAGCTTTCGAAAAAAACGGTGATTCGTTGAAATTATTCGTGTTACATGGTTTACAGTAAAGATGGTATAGTTTTACGGCAAACGAGGTTGAACTCCTTGTCTCTTTTATAGCATATCAAAAAAAAAAAATTAAAAAAATATGGGCTTCCCTCCTGTGCGTAGAACCAGAATAAAAAATGTGTGTTGATTGCATGAAATTTCAGCCGAATGAACATCTTAATGTGACGTGAACACTAACACGTGCGTGTAAAATAGCTTGAACACAAACGACCATCCTCGCAACAATCACGCACCAATGTCGGCATTTTGACTACTACTCTAGTAGTACTACTATTACTGCTGCAGCTACTACTACTTCTACAACAACTTCTACTACTGCTACTGCTGGTGGTGATGGGGCTGCTACTGCACTACTACTGTTACTATTACTACTACTACTACCACTACTACTACTACTACTACAACTACTACTACCACTAGTAACAGTCCCACTACCACTACCACTACTACCAGTCTCACTACCGCTACTACTACTACTACTACTGCAACTACTACTACTACTACTACTACTACTACTACTACTACTACTACTACTACTACTACTACTACTACTACTACTACTACTACTACTTATAATAATAATACTACTACTACTACTACCACTACTACTACTACTACTACTACTACTACTACTACTACTAATACTACTACTACTACTACTACTTTACTACTATTACTACTAATACTACTATAACTTCTTCTACTACTACTACTACTACTGCTACTGCTACTGCTACTGCTACTGCTACTGCTGCTACTACTACTACTACTACTACTACTACTACTACTACTACTACTACTACTACTACTACTACTACTACTACTNGTTTTGTATTTTTATGCCATGAATTTTGTGGAGCAAATAAAAAAAAATTGAAAGAACATGTTTTGATTCAAATTTTTATATGATCTTTAATTCAAAATAAATATCCACAGATAAATAGTGCCGGGCAGTGTCTGTTAACAATCAGTTAAGCCTCCGATGACACGCATTATAGCAAATTAAGCTATTTTTGGTGAAATACTGTAGGAATAACATTTGCCGAATTACTTGTGCTGTGCAAATTTTAGGCACGCAGTATTACACAGTTCGAATATATTAATAATATTTGTATTTGTTCAGCGAAGCGCCACAATTAAAAGTCTCAGGGAAGGGAAACGTCAGCTCGACAGTGGTAGTAACAATCGATAATGAAACATTATTCGAATATCCGAAATTGGTGTTTTGGATCACGATAAGTAAGTCAATTCTTTTCTTTTACTACCAATGACCCATTCAAAAAGGTGTTGTATTCGGCTTTGCACCTGTCCGTCGGTCGGTCGGATGGTCATTCGTTCCGTATACATGTTCGTTTTCGTACGATATGTAGACTACCCTTTGATCTACGAATGATTATTTTTGTAAACGTTAACCTCATCGTTGAAAATAACCATAAAGAAAAAGAAACCGTTTACTTGATTGACGTCCGCGATTAGCTGAAGGTTCTTTCTTATAGTATTTGGAATACGAGTAGTGACCATTCTTGTGTACGAGTAGTGACCATTCTTGTGACATGGGAATCAAGTCTCGCTTAGTACTTTGCATATGGACTTCCCATGGAACAGGACGTTAATTCTAGAAGAGTACTGTTGTACTCTTTTGCACATATCTTAATAAGAAATTCTTATTTTCAAGATGATGAAAAATAGATGATGATGATAAAGGGAAGGTCACACAAGTAATGTTTTACAATACAATTATATGTAATCCAGTATCCGATTCCTGTTAAATCAGTTAGAAAAAAGATGGACTGATCATAAGGCGTTATGACATCGAATCCCAGTATAAACTGATTGTATGGTTCATACAAAATTATTTCTACGACTGTTATAACACGAC
>VMBQ01011848.1:0-12490 GCA_007657795.1 Dreissena rostriformis | reverse complement strand
CTTTGTTCGTCAAAATTTCGTGATTTCATTGAATGTCCTACCGTAGCTCAAATATCCTTCGATGGATTTTTTTCAAATTTCAACACAATCTTAATATTGATAAACCCTGATCCCCTTTCGTTTTTGACGGAATTCTGAATTGTCGTTCCAGAGTTATGGGACTTTGTTCGTCAAAATTTCGTGATTTCATTGAATGTCCTACCGTAGCTCAAATATCCTTCGATGGATTTTTTTCAAATTTCAACACAATCTTAATATTGATAAACCCTGATCCCCTTTCGTTTTTGACGGAATTCTGAATTGTTGTTCCAGAGTTATGGGACTTTGTTCGTCAAAATTTCGTGATTTCATTGAATGTCCTACCGTAGCTCAAATATCCTTCGATGGATTTTTTTCAAATTTTAACACAATCTTAATATTCATAAACCCTGATCCCCTTTCATTTTTGACGGAATTCTGAATTGTCGTTCCAGAGTTATGCGACTTTGTTCGTCAAAATTTCGTGATTTCATTGACTGTCCTACCGTATCGGATTTACCATGTTACAATGTAAAATAAACCATGTATTCAAATACAAATAAACTGAAGTAAAAAAATGATTCAAAGGGTTATTTATTACCTTACTACTTCATTGGCGAACGACGGGCGTATCATGCGCTCATGGCGCAGCTCCTCAGTTATTTGTTCACGTAACGGTGTTCTCTTAAACAGACAGACCTGGCACGAGTACAGAGTCAAAATAATGGCGTCATTTCACAGTAAACAGTGACAATTATCAATAATTTTCACTGATAATTTTCATTGTTTGAAACAGTGAAATTATCAGTTTTAATTCACTGATATTTCTCTATAAACAACCGGAAAGCATTAAATAAAATAATATTAATTGCATTTTCTTTTTAATACAAAATATGTGATGCAAATAAATTCATACATGTATTAAACTACAAATACATTTCAGACAACCAGCAAAGTTATTTTCCATCAATTTCCATCCAAGAAAATGTCTAAGTTACAGTGAATTGTTTACCTGTGAGTCCCGCGTCCTGGACTCACAAAAACCTCTGGGGATGCAAAGTTATGTGAGTCCCAAAAATGCATTGAAATTTCTAAAAAAATAATATAGTTTAATATTTGAACTCGTTCATTCAATTAAGGGACTCCAACTTTCCATTGTGTTTTTTATATATTTTCCGTAGAAACGCATGGAATTTTAGTAGAGATTCCATGCAATTCCATAACAGCTTCAGATGGAAAATTGGCAAGTGGATGGAATTCCATCAAATTCCATTTAATTCCATATCATTTTCTATAGAAAAGTGCTAATCACTATGGCAGATCTATGGGGGGGACTTTTTTGATGGGGGAAGGGGCCAATATTCGGCCCTAAAATATGCAGATCTATGGCCCTGTTTATAACAAAGATATTTTGATAAAATTGTTACACAAAAGTACAATACCAAAACATGGTTATTCAGTGTATACCCATAATGAAGAATTTTGCTATATTAGTACCTTTAAAGGTACTTGTTCAGCCACAAAAAAAAGTGGAAATGACAATTTTTATGCCCCCCTTCGAAGAAGAGGGGGTATATTGCTTTGCTCATGTCGGTCGGTCTGTCGGTCCACCAGGTGGTTTCCGGATGATAACTCAAGAACGCTTGGGCCTAGGATCATGAAACTTCATAGGAACATTGATCATGACTCGCAGATGACCTCTTTTTATTTTGATGTCACTAGGTCAAAGGTCACAGGTCAAGGTCACGGATACTGGAAATAGGAAAATGGTTTCCGGATGATAACTCAAGAACGCTTACGCCTGGGATCATGAAAACGGCAGATGACCCCTATTGATTTTCAGGTTACTAGGTCAAAGGTCAAGGTCACAGTGACCTGAAGCAGTAAAATGGTTGACTGGAAATAGGAAAATGGTTTCCGGATGATAACTCAAGAACGCTAACGCCTTGGATCATGAAACTTCATAGGGACATTGGTCATGACTGGTAGATGATCCCTATTGATTTTGAGGTCACTAGGTCAAAGGTCAAGGTCACAGGTCAAGGTCACGGATACTAGAAATAGGAAAATGGTTTCCGGATGATAACTCAAGAACGCTTACGCCTGGGATCATGAAATTTCATAGAGACATTGGTCACGACCGGCAGATGACCCCTATTGATTTTCAGGTTACTAGGTCAAAGGTCAAGGTCACACCACCACAACCACCACCACCACCACCACCGTTCAGTGACAAAAAACGTATTCACACAATGGCTGCCACTACAACTCACAGCCCATATGGGGAGCATGCATGTTTTACAAACAGCCCTTGTTTAACTTTTTGTATCAGCTTCCAAAAATGAAAGAACACTATAAATCAGAGAGCAAAATTCCACACATGACCTAGACTCATACTGATGAGTTATTATCATTTGAAAATTGAAATTGATGAAATCATCAAGCGTTACAAACGTTACACAAGTGAATAATTTGGAATGATTCTGTAGTTTTTTACAACATGTGGAATGCATATCAAGTATAAGAAGACTAATATTTTGTTAAAGTCAAGATGGCCAAGTGGTTCAATAGCTTTTTGTTAATCCAAAAGACAAAGGTTTCAGCCCCGCTGCGGGGTCAAACTTTTTTCTTTTGTTTTCTTTATGAAATTCTATTCTTGTCATTATAATGGACTGGAGTTGTACAGTTCCGCAGCGAAAATCTGGCAATTTAAGGCATGTTTTGACAATCTTAAAACAATGCCCCAATCTACAACAAGTCCCAATAAGTTTACAAGTGGGTTGAGGAAATTTAATTCATAACAGTTTTCATCTACCATTTACATTCCGGCTTGTATGAAAAGTGATTCAGGGTACAATACTGGACGTTTATCATTCAAGGGTTTTGCTGTTGATCGTCATTGTTGCCAAATGTGACAAATCAACTGCTAAAAAATGTTGGAATCAAAACTACTCATGCAGTGTCAATTACAATACACCCTAACAAGCTGAAATAAATATACAGAGTGTCTAGACCCGGAGTTCAAGGTCAAATGGAAGCCCTGAAGTAAGTTTCATATCAATGTAAATTGTTAAAATATAATGCTGTACATGTAAAAACAAAAGAACTATCCAATCCTCCCCATAATTACCCTTCCGTATGCCAATTTTATCATCTCATTAATTGATTGCAGCTGTTGTTGGAACAATGAAGGTGAAAGCAATAAGGAAGAAATGTGACTGCACTTAAACATTTTTTTGGAAGTATCTTTGCATGAAAATGGAATATTCAATCAATTTTTATATATTCTAATATTTCTTTACAACCCTAATTATAACATTTTTTCGTCATAATGTCTAAAGGTCAAATGTACCTACACTTATCATGAAATGTCCCGATTTTAATCTGAACAATTACAGCATGTACAATGTATGAAATTAATGAATGAAGTGGTCAAGATGCATGATCCAATACCGGTTATTTGATTTTAAAACATTTTGATGTTTAAGATTTAGAAAGGATTAAACCATAAAGAGGTAAAGATTTCTGTGCAAACTGACATATTTCTGCACATATGAATATTATACACTTTTCACACAAATTATGAAAATGTGATGGAATTGGACTGCAAACTGAGGTTTGCATACCTTGGTTAAGTATAAATCACAATGCGGAGTGAAATTTAAGTAATTTTTGCTGATGTATTGTCAATTTTGTATTCAAACTCTTAATTTCAGCATTTTTTAATTATATATCTACTGGGGTTTGATATTCTGGTTAATCATGGGAAAGAAATCCTGAATATGGAGGAGGCCTTTCTGATCATTGATGGGCAAGTTTTGAGTCTTGAGGGGGGTTTGCAGTGGTTCCCTGCAATGTTTAACCTGGGTATTTGCCTTGTGGCGGATGTAGACACTGCCTGAGGGCAGATCTATGAAATACTTTAACAGAGGACGTTGACGATGCAGTTCCATTAACACTGCCAACAGTGCAAGAAGTTGTACGTTACCGATTGATGGGCATTGGTAAGAGCACTGAAGGAGACCATGGGGAACTACATGTAGCTGTGTGAATGGGGTGAAGCAAGAACTAGGGCAGACAACAGAGGCTAGCCGTTTGAGCTCCAAGGGGAGTGTCAAAGTTCATAAAACGTTTTCCTCGTCTGGATGACAAGGAAGTTTAAGTAAAGTAGGCAGCAATGGAACCCAGTAGTTGGGGTTCAGATTTACAGATTTACTGGAAGTGTCTGTGAAAAACCAGGACCCAGAGTAAGATTTTGCTGTAGAATGGCTAAAGAAGGAAGTGTATCCAGGGGCCAGAAGCATTAATGTCCTTTGTGCTAATAGGATTGTTTTAGAGAGAAGTCCAGAAAGCCCTGGGGGCAGCCGAATATATCAGAGAAAAGGCAAGAAAACAGTTGAGGCAGCCTACTTATATTGTGTTTTGTTCATTTCAGACATAAGGCCAATACAGCTGTGGTGGTCTAGACAGCAGGGAAGCCATTCTGGATGCGGCTGACTAAGAAGCGGCAGAGAACATATGCACGCCCCAAACAAAGTACTGTTCCTGATTGCCACACATCACTATAAATGGTATCTAATATGCATCTTTGAAAAAGGGATAATGTTATCATTTTTGAAAACGATAATTGATAATCATTTATTATTATGTTGGTCATTTGTAACTTAATACATTTTTATTAGCTCACCTAAGCACAGCATGCTTTTGGGATCGCCTTTTGTGCGTCATCGTTGGTCAACATTTTCCTTGTTAATTCTCTTAAGGCCAAATGTATTGTCTGATCTTCATGTGACTTGGTCAGAAGATTTGTCCTAATTTTATCTTGGTCGAGTTTGAAACTGGGTCACTAAGGTCAAAAACTAGGTAACTAGGTCAAATTAAAGAAAAAGATTGTTAACACTCTAGAAGTCACATTTATTGTCTTATCTTCATAAAAGTTGGTCAGAGTATTTGTTCCAACGATATCTGGGCTGAGTTCAAAATGAAAATGTTCCGTAGAAAAACATGGCCACCAGGGGAGCGGCAGTTTTCCTTAAATATATGGCTATAGTTTAACCTTGTTGAAACTCTAGAAATCAAATTTTTAGTTCGATCTTCATGATCTCCACTTGGTTAGAACATTTGTTTTAATGATATTATGATTGTAAAGCGAAAGCGGGAAATGATAGGAACTTCCCCTTTTCCTTGACCTTGTCAACATTTGATGCAAAAGTAAGCATTTCAAACGGCTGTAAAGTTTCACCTAGAACATGTACTATGCATTGCTGTTAAAAAATACTTGTTATTTATATATAAAAAAAAAATATACAAAGCTTTCTTCACTTTTAATCGAAAATTTTACCATATGTTATAAAAGAACACGTCTAAATTTAGTTATTAGCTCGGCTGTTTTCGAAGAAAACCCGAGGTATTGTCATAGCCTTCTCGTCCTTCCGCGTCGTCGTTGTAGTCGTCGTCGTCCAAAAACTTTAACATTGGTCATAACTTTTGCAATATTGAAGATAGCAACTTCATATTTGGCATGCATGTGTATCTCATGGAGCCGCACATTTTGAGTGGTGAAAGGTCAAGGTAATTCTTTAAGGTCACAGGTAAAAAAAACTTCTTTTTTTTTTGGTTTTTCATATGTATCTCATCGACATGCACATTTTGAGTGGTGAAAAGGTCGAGGTCAATGATGACCTTCAAGGTCAAAGGTCAAAAAAACAAAATCCAAGATCCCACAGCTGAGCGTTGGCACCCGCTATGCGGTGCTCTTGTTATTTTACTGTATTTTAAATTGTAAAAAAATTGTGAACATCAATATGATAGAAATAAGCTGAATAAAAGGTACAGTTGTATTTTCTCTCGTTTGTATGGAAAAATAAACAAGAAGGTCTGGTAAAATCTGGTGAGGTCCTGTAAATTTCAAAAGTTACCTCGCATCCTGTAAGATTGTAAAAAATTGTCTTTCACATGGGTGCCAACAGCTTGTTAAAACAAAAAGAAACTCTGATAAAAAACTGAAAAGTTGAGCACGCTGTCCTTTGATAGCTGTTGTCCACCAAAGCACGGAAATGCGCATTTTGAACCTTTGTGATTGGCTTTTGCCAGTCGTGTATCGCTTTGTGATTGGCTTTTGCCTGTGGTGCCTTGTCAACATCTATCTTGTTAACATTCTAGAGTAGTGAAAGATCAAGGATTCCAAAAACCAAAGGGTGCTGCTAGAATGAAATGGGTGAAAAGGCAGACAAGTGAGGTAATATTTTGCAAAACTTTGCTAAATAAAAGGACTTTTTTAGTCTTCCAATTTAGGTTTTAAAGCCGGCCGAGTTGATATTGGTATATTTTCCCATTTTTAGCTCTACTGGCCGAAGGCCGGAAGAGCTTATGTCATGGTGTGGTTTCCGTAGTCCGTCCGTCCGTCCGTGTGTGTGTGTGTCCGTTAACTTTTTCTTGTTTACGCGATAAAGTCCACAGTTTTCATCCGATTCTTTTCAAACTTGTTCAGTGGCTTAATATTCATGAGGACTCGAACCCTATTGAAAATGGGTTACATCAGACCGTCCGTCTGCCGTCCGTGCGTGCGTCCGTCCGTGCGTTAGACTTTTTCTTGTTTACGCGATTAACTCCACAGTTTTCATCTGATTCTTTTCAAACTTGTTCAGTGTCTTTATATTTATGAGGACTCGAACCCTATTGAAAATGGGTTATATCAGACCGTCCGTCTGCCGTCAGTGCGTGCGTCCATTCGTGCATTAGACTTTTTCTTGTTTACGCGATTTACTCCACAGTTTTCATCCAATTCTTTTCAAACTTGTTCAGTGTCTTTATATTCATTAGGACTCAAACCCTATTGAAAATGGGTTACATCAGACCGTCCGTCTGCCGTCCCTGCGTGCGTCCGTGCATGCGTTAGACTTTTTCTTGTTTACGCGATAAACTCCACAGTTTTCATCCGATTCTTTTCAAACTTGTTCAGTGTCTTTATATTTATGAGGACTCGAACCCTATTGAAAATGGGTTACATCAGACCGTCCGTCTGCCGTCAGTGCGTGCGTCCATTCGTGCGTTAGACTTTTTCTTGTTTACGCGATTAACTCCACAGTTTTCATCCAATTCTTTTCAAACTTGTTCAGTGTCTTTATATTCATTAGGACTCAAACCCTATTGAAAATGGGTTACATCAGACCGTCCGTCTGCCGTCCCTGCGTGCGTCCGTGCATGCGTTAGACTTTTTCTTGTTTACGCGATAAACTCCACAGTTTTCATCCGATTCTTTTCAAACTTGTTCAGTGTCTTTATATTCATGAGGACTCGAACCCTATTGAAAATGGGTTACATCAGACCGTCCGTCTGCCGTCCCTGCGTGCGTCCGTGCGTGCGTTAGACTTTTTCTTGTTTACGCGATAAACTCCACAGTTTTCATCCGATTCTTTTCAAACTTGTTCAGTGTCTTTATATTCATGAGGACTCAAACCCTATTGAAAATGGGTTACATCAGACCGTCCGTCCGTCCGTCCGTGCGTGAGTTAGACTTTTTGTTGTTTACGCGATAAACTCCACAGTTTTCATCCGATTCTTTTCAAACTTGTTCAGTGTCTTTATATTAATGAGGACTCGAACCCTATTGAAAATGGGTTACATCAGACCGTCCGTCCGTCCGTCCGTGTGTGCGTCCGTTAGACTTTTGTTTGTTTACGCGATAAACTCCACAGTTTTCATCCGATTCTTTTTAAACTTGTTCAGTGTCTTTATATTAATGAGGACTCGAACCCTATTGAAAATGGGTTACATTAGACCGTCCGTCCGTGCGTGTGTAGACTTTTTCTTGTTTACGCCATAAACTCCACAGTTTTTATCCGATTCTTTTAAAACTTGTACAGTGTCTTTATATTCATGAGGACTCGAACCCTATTGAAAATGGGTTACATTAGACCGTCCGTCCGTCCGTGCGTGCGTTAGACTTTTTCTTCTTTGCGCGATAAACTCCACAGTTTTCATCCGATTCTTTTCAAACTTGTTCAGTGTCTTTATATTAATAAGGACTCAAACCCTATTGAAAATGGGTTACATCAGAGTAAAAAGTCCAGAATTATCGCCCCTTGAATTTGTATTGGTCCGAGGCATTTAAGTAGGTTGTTTAATTGGTTGCAATTATAAATTTAAAATTAAATAAAATATAAGCCATCTGATAATTCATTTGGCAAGGATGAAAGGATTTGTGTTTTCAGTATTCCCTTGCATGATGACTTTCCATTCCATTGACAAGCCAGTAGAGCGATTCAGGCCCTCATGGGCCTCTTGTTGTTATTTGTCGCAAAAAAAGTGATTATGAGTCGAAATGTGATGGTATTTATGTCAAATGTTCAACAAAATTGGTCAAAATCGGTCAAGACATGCCCAAATTCAGTACAAAGATAGGGCTTTTCAATTTCTGTCCATGGACAGAAATGATCTAAATTTCAACAAGCGCGGGTCACGTGTAAAACCACGTGATCATTGCATCATTGTTTACAACGTCATTTGCCATGGAGAAACCGTGTTATTAAGTAGTTCTTCTTTGTTTTGAAAAGCGCAGAAGTGGAAATCACGCATTCTATACATAGATGGTGTCGTCACTACGTTATTGTCAGTAAGACCGGTGTGTACACAATGGAAATCACGTGAAATTGGCGCTCACGTGACCCAAAGTGTGCATACGTCACAGGTTAATAATAGTCTTGAGGATTCCGTTATGTACATGATTAGGTTTTGTATTTTTTGATGATTTGGGCATTTTTTGGAACAATTTTTTGCGAAAATCAGTATGGAAGAGTTAAGCTCTAGAATGTATCTGACGAATACTGATAAATTCTGGTCAGTTGAGAAAACCAAATTGTTTTGAGAAATATCAACTCGGCGGGCTTTAAAGTATTTGCAAAAACACATTGTTTTTTGTGTTTACCATACCAGAGTGGCGAAGAGGTGAAGCGACCTTTTTGTCATATTTATTTGCCCAATCTTCAATAAATGAGGTCAGAAGAGTTTGTCCTATTATATATCTATGCATAGTTAGAACAGGGTCACAAGGGCTCAGAAACTAGCTTACTTTGTCATATGACAAAACAATTTTCAGTGTTTTTTTTGTGTTCAAATTCGAGGCTAGTACTCGGTCCCATTCCTAATGGAAAAAAGTATGTATTTTTTCCAAATGTGANAAAAAAAAAAAAAAAGAAAAACAACATTGAATTCATCTCCCATCAAGCTCTAGCAGTTGAACCTTTGTAAATATAATATTGAAAACACTTTATTCTCAGTTTTGAAGCATTAGTTAGCAAAACAACAACAACACTTATTTCCCAATTTTAGTCAAAACACAGTGATTTTTGCCAATCCAAAGGGACCCGGCCCCATTCCAAAAATGGTGAAAACAAAACTGATCTAAATCATCTTGTAAACCCTCTCAAAGTCACATTTGCCTGACATTTCAGACTTTACACCCAATGAATTAGCCAGAAATAAGTCAAACACTAGGTTACGCAACAGACACGCGATAGTGAACAGATCCATACATAGAGTTGGCTCATATTAAGTGTTACACACAATTAACAGTTAGAAGAGGTAATTGCTGACAGCACTTTTATTTTACCTGATCAAATTATAGCCTCTGATTCATACTGATTACCTTTGGTGTGCAAAAATACCACGTGACTATGACATAGCACTTATTGGACTATTTTAATTATTCATAAATATATTCTTCCGCGACATGTATAATAAACAAATTGTTTATTGATTTTTCTACTTATGATCCGATCAGAATTATTCCATTTAACATGATATTCACATTATGTGTCAATTTGTGAATGAATGTACTTTTAGAACTGAACTCTCTGACTTAAATGATTAAACAGTTCATTTTTTTTCGGGGAATAGTTGTACTTTCTCACTACGATTTTGAGAAGATGGTATTAACCTTATTAACACTAAATTGAGCAGCCTTTGGACCTCTTTTATAATGTAAATTTTGTTTGTGTCTAGTATTAATTAGTACATGTAAATATTTTATATTCCAAAAGGGGGACCGTTGTTATCGAGCTCTTGATTGGCAATAGGAATCTAGCTGGAGGATTTATTTGTTCAATTAACTTGTTTCAAAATTAATGTTTCAGTGTCTACCAATCCAGGGCCAAATAACCCTTCTTTCATGTAGCCGAATATCAGCTGCTTCTCCAACCGAAATAACCACTTTTTTTTCCCAAATGGAACTCAAAAACTCCAATTTGAGGGTAAAAAAAAATAAAAAAAAAAAAAAAAAATCGGAAATTGGGACGGGTCCACTTGGGGATCTAAATCCACAGTCAGTGCAAGTTTGTATCGGTAGAGAATCTGTACCTTCCTAACTTTGTGGCCACCCAATATAATTTTTTTCATGTATAAACTCCATTATCCAAATGAAATACAAATTTCTTATTTTCCCCAAATAANATTTGGATAATGGAGTTTATACATGAAAAAAATTATATTGGGTGGCCACAAAGTTAGGAAGGTACAGATTCTCTACCGATACAAACTTGCACTGACTGTGGATTTAGATCCCCAAGTGGACCCGTCCCAATTTCCGATTTTTTTTTTTTTTTTTTTTTACCCCTCAAATTGGAGTTTTTGAGTTCCATTTGGGGAAAAAAAGTGGTTATTTCGGTTAGGGAAGCAGCCGATATTCGGCTACATGAAAGAAGGGTTTTTTTGCCCTGCAAGATCTCAATATATCTCAGATATTATACATGATTTTAACATAAAACTTCAATAACCATACGCTTTGTTATTTAACAGTTATTGTCCTGTTCATCCATCTGCATGTTGGTCTGTCAAAAAAGAAAATCAGCCTAATATTTCACTTTGTTTTTTCATACATGCTTTTTTTGTCAACTGTGTTATATCTCAGATACTATAGAAGATTTCAACTAGGAACTTCATGGTTGTATAGATATCAATGAGGAGAATTGCAATGCATGAAACAAGAGCACCATCGAGCGGATGCCAACGCTCGGCTGCGGGTGCAGTTTTGAAAAAAATCTATGTTTTTTTTACCTTTGACCTTGAAGGATGACCTTGACCTTTCACCACTAAAAATGTGCAGCTCCATGAGATACACATGCATGCCAAATATCAAGTTGCTATCTTCAATATTGCAAAAGTTTTGGCCAATGTTAAACTTTTTGGTCGACGCGGACGGCGGAATACGAGCTGGCTATGACAATACCTCGGGTTTTCTTCGAAAACAGCCGAGCTAAAAAACCATGTTAGCAGATTTATTACTTTCTTAAAATATATTTGTATAAGCTTTTTTTGTAGATTAAATTAAAACTTGGTTGCAAGTATATACATGGATATAGCTGACTGAGGCACAGAAATTGTCCTTACACACCATCTTTTAATAACACCACCTTTTAATAGCATCCTCTAAATTCTACTTTATTTAGGTTTATTTAATGCAGGGCTTTATTTTAGAAGTGCTTGTATAGGTTTCATTAAACCTTTATTAAAGTGTATCAATGAATGATTTTATAAGTAGTTGTGAACAGAGTTTCGCATTGCACCCATCTATTAACAAAATTTATTTCGCATGGATATCATTTCAATGAATTTGCTTGTTTTATTCAAACTGTAATTGTCCAATCGTAAACAGATTGCAACTGAGAAAAAGCAGCATAGCGTAACATACAGACATGCATTGTATTGTTTCTAAGTCTTAAGAGAAAGACAACAATCAGTAATGTTTGGCCAATCGTGGCGTTAATGGATGATTGCATCAGACGAGGAAGGTAGTATTACAAAATAACTGACCTCTCTCATATAAAAGATCTCAAAGTAAAGAGATAGATTACTCCCCACACCTTCTTGTACTCCATTCACTTCTATGTTTAGATGGCACCAAAAATCTTTTCTGTGGTCTGTTACTTCAGGTGATGGGGAGGATTTATTGCAATAAATACTTAAAAAACCTTCATGATTTTCACATCAGTTGTGTGTTACAATTACAGGTCTTTACCCAGAGGCACAGGGGCATAGACCCGCTATTATTGCGGAAAATAATTATTGTGTGTGTTCGAAAATTTAGATACTATAAAAAAATCTGAAAAAACAGTGTCCAAAAATCTAGAGACATACCGCCAATATACTTCTATTTAACTAATTGGACATTCCTATATTCCTGTGCATAAGGTCACCTAAATGTATGAATAAAACTGTGTGCTTGTATATACCACACTGTTTATATATAGCATATATCTCAATAATCTGAGTTGCTATAATCATGGATTTGATTATCTTTTGCAGATTCCTTAGACTCTTGCTTCATGCTTTGTGTTGTATTATTCTAACTCAAACAATAGCAATGCCTGAAGGCGAAACTAAGTTTAACTCTGCTTGGGGAGCTAAGCGTAACCATAAAGAGGAAATAGATGATATTGACAAATCAAAGTACTGACAGTACTGGTGTGACGATGCT
>VMBQ01011847.1:0-22489 GCA_007657795.1 Dreissena rostriformis | reverse complement strand
TTTATTTTCAAACGCTTTTTAGTAAATATTTGGACGAGATACACTTTTCAAATCGAAAGTGGTGTTTTGTGCGTTTCGTACGTCAAAGCATTATTTTCCAAGCCAACCACAGTATGATGAGTAAAACAATATGCCTTTCCATTCATACATCCTTAAATTGTATCCGTCCGAACTTGTCCGGAGAGTCATATTATCATTTATCCGTCAATTTTGAAACATATTGTCTCAAATCGCACCAGTGTGAAAACAGTGTGTTAAATGCAAAATGTTTGTCTTTACATAAAATGTCAAAATCACACTAACTAGTCAAAGGTCAATTTTAAACATTATATCGCTTCTTCTGACAACCAGATATTAGGCAATAGTAGAGTTACTTATCATCAGAACATCTGATCATCGTATTGAGTCGGCGTGTCACGTCACACCTTGTCTAGGCCTAGCATCTGTATCTTGCTAAAATACCAATGCCATGTATATCAAGGTCACATTTGGGCATATTGAAACCCAACTTGTCTGATATGGTATCCACCAATCAAACTCACGTGCCTATGTGAGAAGAACGTTAACCATCCACTGCTCTTACACGACAACATACACTCTTTTAACTAGCCATGTCAGAGTTTCCTGTAAACAATCTTAACTTGTTATATTAAATATATCAAACACTAATTTAATACAAGTTTTATTATTTTTTATGTGCTAGATTCAACAGAAGGGAAATGCAACAGCACAATTCTGGCAATCCAGGGTCAATACGGCAACATCTGGAATTTTGACAAGCCGGGCAACTGCTTTTACTCTTTGGAGGTTAACAACACTGTTACAAAATAGATGCAATTATATACATATTGTGGTTGGTTAATAATCTACATAACTACTCTTACATGTATGCATATCGTTTATATGTATATAACTTTTTTTATAATTATGCATAACGTTTAAATACTTGTTATGCCGTACTTTCTCGTGTTTACTCATTCGATACAACGAATGATGCTTAAAGCCTTTCTCTGCAGGCGCCTGAAGGCTTAACGGTTCAAATTACTCTGGAATTCATTAATTTTGACTCCACGACACGTGATAAAAATCGTATTGTGATTCGGGACGGTGTAAGCACACGTAAGCTGTACAGTTCATTTCATTACACGTTTATCAGAAACAAATATTACGTTAATAAGGTGTTACATTCGTTTCATATATAGTGTATACCTTTTTTCCAATAGTTCGTTTGCATCTTTACTTTCCGGTTATAGTGATAATTTTGATTGCTTATAACCTTTATAGTGTCGTTTATACAATATTCACTTTTATTTAATGCCGTTACCCACAGATGGCAAGCATCTTTGGACAATCTATTATGGTGAGCCTTTACGGAAGAAGTCGGTATGTTCTAAGCAACTATTTATTGAGTACCACAACCAGGGGAGCACCAATGCCGCCCGTTTCTATCTTACATACGCCGTGTCGACCTGCACGACAGAATCGACAACAAATCCTCCGGCATCAATCTTCGAAGGAGATAACGGTATGTGTTTGATTGTTTATGTGTATCGTTGTTTTTTATTTTTAACATGGAAAGGTGTTCATTTGTTTTAATGGAGAACATGCGAAAAATCTGTAAGACAAGTAGATTAAGTTGTTAACAGCTCTGTAAGACATATACATAGTAATGAGTGTCCATTTTCANATTTTTCGCAGTGCGCCTAGTACATACAACTTATTCTGTGATACCAAACTATTCATACGAGTAGGCAGACTTTGTGGAAAACTGGCATAAATGTCTCTACGGTGGTTCTCAAGCATAGTTTAATATAGTTCATAGTCACTTCTCAGTCACTTGTTACTGCGATGATCATAGACCAAAGCGTTTACAGGTAAACATATTCATGTTGAAAGCCACTTAGTTTTTTTCTTGTTGACTTCAAAATCAATCCATTTCTTCAATTTTCGAATAATGCTGTGTCGAAATAACCCCTTTAATATAAATGGAGTTCACTTTGATTTACATTTTAGAGTGCGGATGCAACGACCAAACAGTCTGTGTTGTACAGGGCTTCGAAACGATGTAAGACACATATATTATATAATTAAATGCCAATTAAGATAAATAGGATCTCTTTCAAAATACTATTTTTTCTAATACTAAGCTGTTTAATAAAATGGGCCTTTTATGAGAACACCAGTGGGGATGCTGCGGAGAGCGGGTGTATTCTGCGATTTGTTGGTACAATTATTTATAAATATAGATGCATGTTAGTGCATTGTAGATAGTATGTTTGTCAGTGGCATATTACAAAAATGGAGTAATTGTTAAATTAATACGTGTATTGTTTTGGTTTTTAGGCGGACGGCCTTCACTTTCACATACAGTTTTCATCGAATCATCACCAAATAATTTAGGATATGCATTTCATATAGCTTAAATTTAACAAACTCAACTAAGCTATGTACTGTTGCATTTGCGACAATTATTATATCCCTCAGATGTTATGCCGATGATGTTGATATTCAACTATAATATGATGCTATGTCCCGGAAGCTGTTTTAATCTAAGACGACATGTAGTTGATACTTGGTTTAGTTTCATTTTATTCTGCCTCAAAAATATAATTGTATTTGTTCTGGTCTGCATGTAACCATGTAGCAGTTTAATGGTAATTAAATTGAAACAAAACCTCTGTCATTGATTGTAATGTAAATGAGGTTATGAAGTTATTATGTATTAACATTTAAATGTCTTGTAAACACCGCTGAGCAAAGTGTAAGGGTTTGAGCTCCCTAACACAGGTTTAAACCAACCAAAGCCTATAGCATTGACCGTTGCAAGGTGTTAACACAGTTTTGTTTTACATTTGTGTAATGTTCTTATGTATTTGCACGTCATGTCTTTAACATGTGGTGTGTGTCATCCTGTTTGGCAGTTGTTGTCTTGCTATAAATAAAGTTCTTCATGCTAATATAAGATTTTTCTCCTGCTAATGCAGCTGAAGTTTCACATATTTTCAATTACAAACATGGACACCTCTAGTAAACTCTACTTGCGACTGCATATGGGAAGCTTGGATCTAGGTCACGATTACTGAATATGTTCAAAACCTCGAGGAAACAATTAGCTATTGTTACAAAACTTTACCAAAATATTGCTTATACCTATACATTAATTTCTGAATTGTGGTTGTGAGGTATGAATTTGAAGGTCACACGTACAAAACAACCCCAGTACGTTTTATCTCAATCAATCTTTAATGACTTGAGATTGTGTTATAAACATTCAAACACGAAAACTGTTTTATTAAGTCCTAGCTCGTGATGGCACATGAGTTGGGTAAGTTATAATCAAGGGCACCATTACTAAATATATAACAAGTTGAGAACTAAGAAGCTTGTAAGGCCAAAACACTTAGTTTATTTCCATTAACATCGTCAAAATACAACTCTTTTTTTTTTGCTTTTAATTTGAGTACGACACAATATTTAATTTATTTTCATTTAACCCATTGGCATCGGATTCGTTCCAGCAGGCGCCGCGGCCTCAATGTTTTGATAAGTAGCAGTTCTGAGAGAGAACTTTTTGTTTTGAAGCGTATGAATAAACTTACCTACGACTCTTATCAACACCGTCGCGCATGTACTCGATGAGATGTTTAAACTTGATAAATGTGCTGTCATGGGCACAGACTGGTACTTGGATATCGTTCTAAGTTATTTTAAGTTACTGATATAACAAACAGGTGCATGCCTGGGTCTAAGTGTGGGGCTGATATCTGCTGGAATGGTGCCACGTGTATTAACACAAGACGAGGTGACCAGTGTTTCTGTTTCGGTGGGTTCACTGGGAAATTCTGTAATGAAACAGCAGTAAGTATGTGTTCAAATACGCATGTATGTCTTTTTCATATTTTTGTAGACACACCTAAGAATAAGGTACATTCATTTTATTTTACTTAGCATTATCAATACCTGGAACATACTCATCAAAGGAATTTTCAGTATCATTACGTTTCGCTCATTGTATAGGTTTCACTAAGCATTACATGTAAATGGAATAATATTCCAACTTTCGAATGGATTTAATTAATATGTGAAAGACTGTCACATACCTTTTTGACTGTGTTCCCTTAAGAGACTTATTCATAGATGACACATTGTTATATAAATAGCTTACCGTTAGCTCACAAAGCGTCAATGGTGAGCTTTTGTTATTGCCTATAAACTGTAGTGCTCAAAGTTAATAATTAAAACACTTTCCTGAAATTACTGTTCTAAGTGTGACATATTTCATTTAATATATCAGCTAAACACAACATTATAATGGTGGGCTTTTCTCATCATAAGTTGGTAGATATATGATAGTGTGTGCATTCGTGCCGCGTCAAATTAACAACCAACATTTTGCTCCTATATCGCTCGGTAGTTGCGATAGTGTTTGCAGCATCTCTTTCAAATATGTTTTTATTCTTACGATTCGCTCCATGTGTGTGTCGTCGGAAATAAAAGGAATTGTTTAGCATCATTGATGAAACCGTAGGTCCTAAAGTATTCGCATTAATATTTGATAGTGTGCTCTTCTAACAATATCACATTATGCCTCATGAGCATAACTGACGACATCTCTGTGGGGTTCATGCTGTATGTATTCTAATATAACTCGGCGACGATCACAATCTTCTTCACGTTAACTGTAGGACCATTACCGTTCGTATTTAATATTGAGCTGCATAGTGTCGTTCTACGGAATGATTGTTTACATTATTATAATGAGGTCAACTTTTACAACGTCCTGGAGGTCACATTGTGTACATGGCTAAGAATGAAGATGCGTCTCGAAGGTGTATATTGTATGCATGCAAATATTCTGGTTATTTACAGTAATTGTTCACATCATGCCTTGGGGATCATTTTTTCCTCCAGTTCCGGGTAAGTCATTGATTTAGGAAATAAAGAAAATATTGTACAGTGTCATTACACATATAACATAAAGGTCTTTAATCAAAACCTTTTACCAACAAAACCCTAAAAGGTGTCAGTTTTTCCAACATTTTATCCATGATTTGACTTCAATCATTAACTTAAAAACTTCCTGTGATTTACTAAAATTGAAATGTTATTTGATTGGTAATATCTCCAAATTAATTTAATAACATAAATATACATTTAACGTATATCTAACTTTAACTTTGGCCCATTTATTAAATAGAAGTCTATATAATAGGGCGCCACTTTGAGTCACCTGAAATTCA
Organism: Dreissena rostriformis; assembly: GCA_007657795.1. Taxonomy (NCBI): domain Eukaryota; kingdom Metazoa; phylum Mollusca; class Bivalvia; order Myida; family Dreissenidae; genus Dreissena; species Dreissena rostriformis. The sequence continues at coordinate 17,249 of VMBQ01011847.1, read as the reverse complement.
TAGAAGTGCCACAAAGCAGGATAGTCAAAATAGGCGGAACGTCGGTAAACTTGTGCAGAGTGGAGAACCCGGCTTCAGGAGAACGAGTTGTCTACTCTTGGTGAGTCAACTAATTCCAGAATTTATTAAAATTGTGTTAAATTTCCGTATTATTTCAGATGTCAGCTGTATGCGATATTCTTTGTAAAGCATATTACGGTCATTACGACTACATTCGGTATAGTCCGATTCAAAATCGTTTCCTATACATTTTCGTATTTCCAGTTTGTCATTGCTAATAATGATTCAATCCAAGAGTATATGTATACTTTGGGTAATACTTTGTTCTGGCAAATGTTTATATTGGTTCATTATAATGACTGACGCCTATTGACTTTCAGGTTAACAGGTCAAAGGTCAGGTCAAAGGGGTGGTATATAAAAGATAGTTCCTGCCCAATATTTTGATAACGCTTTGAAATTCGATCATTTAAATGTATATTCTGGTAACTTGAAGGAAAGGAAAACGCCTAATGATTGTGAGGGCAGGAAGTTAAAGTTAAAAGACTTGCTACATAAATGTCGTGTCTTTGTGAAATATCGAAAGCTCTTCCACTCACGATCATTCTGATCAGTGAAGAGGAAAGTAAGACGACTTTTTACTTGGGTTTAAACAGGTGGAAGGTCAATGTTAAAGGGGCTCGTCTCTTTTATCTAGACAACGCGAAGCATCATATAAATTATAATGTTGGTTTGTCTTGAGGGATTGATGAGTCGAACTCGATCTTGAAGTCAGAAGTCAAGTTCACAGAGGCATACACATGCATACACAAATCAACAATTGCTATATTTGCAAATAGTGCATTGGGGCATACATGTTTTACACACATGTTTTGCTGGCACAATAACTTAATTGTGTATGCCCCAAAACATGAGCGGCATTAAGAATTGCAGCATTTGTAATTCTATGCACTGAACTCCGCTGGAGTTTGCTCATACTTTAACATCCGAATGATCTCAATGCGTAGATAATCATAAAGGAAGTAATTGCAGCTGCGATCAGTTTTGTCAGAATTAGGGCTTGTTGTCATTTTTCGTCGCGTCCGGTTACGAAATGTTCGTAATAGATCCAATGGTCGAGTGTGTATTAAATCATATAGACTATAACTGCGTCATTCGTCATTCAATCTAAAAAAACTTACTATAACTATCACATATTGACAAGGAGGAGACTGAGTGTCTCATTTAAAAACCGTTTCCCTACCTGAAGGTCAATGCCAAATAGAGGTGAAAGTTCAAATTAGACCAAACAAAACTGTGCCTTTTTCATTCAAAGTGATTTTTTTTCAACAATATTCACCACGTGGAGACAGTGTGTCGTTTAAGGTCAGGGATACGTTCATTAAGGAAGATATTGCAAATAAGGAAAAAAACTTGAAAGTAACAATAACTTGCATAACAATTGTTCACAGCAATATTGTGAAATAAAAAGGTCCTTATTAACAAAGGAAACCATACATATACATTATTGTTTGCAGAGGTCCGTATTAATTCGTGGCATAACGTTTATACAATTAATGAATAGAAGACATGTGCCTGTTTATTAAAGCGACAGTTGTGAAAGCAAGGTTCCATGATGACACTGATTATATATTGATGCAAAAACATTCGACTGATTCACTGTTATGCAATTGATAATGATTTTCTCACGTTTGTCTTAGAAAAAACAACAGCAATGCAACTGATTTAGCTTTCGTCACATTTGAGCTCCGTAAACGTCAATAATAGAAGTTATTGCAAAGTATAACAACTGTTTTTTTATAGGTTCAATGATATTAATATAAAAATGAAATAACACCATGTATGTATGTATTATTATGGAGTTAGGCATTGTCATTCACTCATGTGACCTGAACTGTTTTGTCAGAACGAGATTATTTATGTCTTTCAAGACCCAAAAACAGTAAACTATGTGTGTATCCAGAGGTCTTGAGTTCTAAAAATGGTCTATTTAATGTTTTGACATATTTTTATGGTGTGAGAAACTGTTTGTTTGAAGCCACATCCTAGACCTTTCAGTATAATGCACCATCGCTAATGATGGAAGTTACCAATGAATAAACCCAGGCTTCTAGCGTGGTTCTAGTGCAGAAGATATTACATTACGTTATTGGTCACTATTTAGTGATGTTATTATAGAAAGATGTACTCACAATATAATATATAGTACACAAGGAGATAATGTACTCAGTGCAAAGGTATATAACTGTGTTTTTTGTTCAATAAAGACAAGTTCATATGTGAGAAATTGTGGTCAGTCATCCACTGCCCCTTTTCAACATGTCATTACATAAATGGCTTTATACAAAATGTGTATGTAATGTTTCTGTTGTAAACATCTTAAAGGGTTGGCGTCCTTAAAACGTCCGGCCTTTAATGTTATGGTCGTATGTAAACAAAACACTATGCTGATTGTTTTCTCTCGCTTGCATATAATATATATTTTTAAATTAAATAAACACATTCAAGAGTTCGCGAATCTAATGGAGGAAAGAGCGCATTCTGAGCCTGTTGTAAATATCGTTAATATGCCCACTTCTTTCCTGTGTGATGTATAACACTACATGAATTGGTAATATGCTTTTATATTAAAAAAATAATATCTTCTTGTTAAAACAAATAGTAGATCTTGGTACAATTTGAAAAAAATATCTTCAATTTTAATAAATAATGTGTTCAACGATGTATATTTTCAGGTATTTTAAAGATGAGTCTTTGGGAAATTACCAAGACCGCAAATTGAGAGATGATGAAGGATTGCTACTGGTATATGATGTTCTTCTTTATTCAATCATAAATGTAAAAATATAAGAGTAACGAATGGATAAGCGAAGAATCAGCCGAGTAATTGATTCTCGGTGCGTTGATAAACAAGTATATGATACCTCAATTTGTTGAAAACGCGTTGAATTGTAAAGTTATGTTTACAAAGAACAAGTGAGTTTGTGTCTCAAAGGCAAGAGGCATTATGGGAAGCCTGAAGCTTTAGCCACGCATGGGGCATAAAACGTTGCAATTGTAGATATCCCTAACCAAATTAATTGTTTAGAAATAGCAAGGCATCCAACCTAAGAAATATTTTCGATCATTATTGTTTACACAATTGGCTTTTCTGAGGTTTCAGAAGGCTCCATTTAATTGTGAGGTTGTGCATAAAACACTCAGAGTCACAGCCTCGTTAATTGGCCTGACTGTACATATGATAAAAACTCAAGCGATGAAAAATGTTAGATTTGCTAAAGGTCGTATTATAATATTATCATTTACATTAGAAGCAAATCCCATCATATTTAAGTTTTTGGTTTAAAGAACATATTGAAATGAATAGCAAATACCTTGTCATGTTTTTGTGAAATGGCAAACCTATATTTGGTTTCATTTACTCTAAATTAAACATGTTTTTGTAATAATTTTAAATACTGAAATGTATCACAATATTCACGAATTGAATAGGAAATTGTCACGGTGAGCTATTTTGATCAGTGTATGTTTAGAGTTTGTCGTAGTGCGTCCATGTTCGTACGTCATTTGGTACGAGTCGTCAATTTTAACGCTCGTTACCTATCTTGACTTTGTCGCAATGTTCCTCTTCTTCTCGATCGCAGCAACATTTGGAGTCTGCCGGCAGAAATAAAACGGGTGGTCATCCGTGGAGTCACCACGTAACACTGTTTAGCTTGGCATTATCTAGGTTGAAATAGATTATGCGTAAAGTTCGATCAACCACTAGGGCATCGGGTCAATTATATGACAAATATTTTTACACTCTAAAAGCCACATTTATTAACTAATCTTGCTTAAACATGGTCAGCATATTTAATTAATTCGCGAAGTTCGAATTCGGGTCATGTTGAATAACAACTAGGTCAATATGTCAAATAGTACACACACCGTATTACCACTCCAAAAGGCATATTTATGATTCAATCATAACAACACTACGCCTGAATGTTAATATTAGCGATAAGTTAGACCAAATGCGATTCTATGTCGATTGGAGAAACAACTAGGTCTTAGAAAAAACATTGTTTTTAAATTTTTAGCCTCATGTATGATTCAATTGCGGTTGGAATATTTATCTTGAAAATATCTAGACCAAGTTAGAATGTATGTCAAGTGTGGATCGAAAACTCAGTTCAGATCTTAGGAAATTTAAATAAACACACCAACTGCCTCAATTCTCGCCTCATTACGATACACTGTCTGAATGTTTATTTTTGGTATGTATGGGCCTCTTAAAATATGAATCATGTGAAATATAAAAAACTAGGTCACCAGTTCAAATAAATGACAATCGTTGTATGTTAAATTTAGTTAAGCGCTTTATTGTCATTATATTTCTCATGTTATTAACGCTTTAATGTTTTGTAGATTACTGACTTTAATGTAGAGTTTGAAGGAAGATACACATGTGTGGCAAGAGCGGGCAATGCGACTACGAAACACACCATAACACTTTCAATGGACGAATGCTTTCTAGGCAAGTTATATTCAAGTAAAAGTGAAGATATGGATTCATGCATGCCAATTAATATTTAAATTGTGCATTTATACAAATTTATACAAATAGAACTGAGTTTGAAGCTCACAAAGCCCATTGTTCGACACTGAGCGTTGGCTCCATTGATTATAAACAAAATTGCATTCTGCTGTAATGGTACGAGTGGCTTTTGTTTATATTAATTTAATGAACCATTTGAAAATGTCCTGGTCAGTAATCAATATTTGTTTTTTACAACATATTCAAAAGTATTATGAGTAGAAGTTGACCAACTTCACCTGCTTCATTCAACAACAGGGCATGGTATGGTGCACAACGTGTTCGTATTACTATTTGAAATCTTCATATCAGAAACCACAGCTTGTATTACAAAATAAGTTTACATAAATGCTCCTTGTGTAGCCCTTTACCGAAGTTAATAAAACAAATCCGCTTTGCTCAGAACCTGGCGGACAGGGCTATGGTCCTTTAAAGTAGTGCATTTACACTTTGAAAACTTTTTATTTGGATATCTCTGCTTGAATTTCGAAACAAAATATATTTAACTTCTATTAATCTTTTTCTACCTTAGTCTAAAGCTACAGTCCTGAGAGGTGGCATCATTATTGTGTTGTTTGATCATGTTGAAACCATTGAACGTTTCTTATCTTAACCCATTACTTGGATGTTTATCCACTTCCAAAGCACCTTAATGGGTTTTACTCCGTGGTGATACTTTTGCATTTTGAAACATTTAAGCAGCATTGCAAATAGTTTTGTAAAACACTATTGTATTTAAATAACAATATAATTGCCCATGAATTTTTAAGGTACCATTCTTCAACAATTCATGAAAGGTTTCCGCTATTTTGAACAGTATGGGAGCGCAGTTCCTTGTTTGACTGTATTCAACATAGCATTATTTTCTTGTAAGAAATCTCTACTTGAATTTAGAAATATATTTTCTTGAATATTACCTGGTTATCCATTCCCGAAAGGTGGTACAATGGCTTAACGGCGTTGATAAACTTCCCCACAAGGTATGGGTTATATTTCCGCATTAGGATTTATTAAAAACATTTGTTGACAAAGTCAACTTGATAGACTTTGTGCTGACACTTGGTTGAAACGTTGGAAAGCCTTCACATAAGTGTTGGATATTATAAGTCGTGAGCAATTGTTTGACAATGCCGCTTTTGCGATTTCAGATATACAGTACACACATCGGAGTAAATGTATACCAAAGTAACATCAACGCAGCCCCAATGTTAAATACACTTAGTAACAAAGGTTGAATGTGTAATACTCATAATTCCATTACACTCTAGCGTTAAGATTTAAAGAGAATACCCAACCATACATGTAACAATATAATTGCCCATGAATTTTTAAGGTACCATTCTTCAACAATTCATGAAAGGTTTCCGCTATTTTGAACAGTATGGGAGCGCAGTTCCTTGTTTGACTGTATTCAACATAGCATTATTTTCTTGTAAGAAATCTCTACTTGAATTTAGAAATATATTTTCTTGAATATTACCTGGTTATCCATTCCCGAAAGGTGGTACAATGGCTTAACGGCGTTGATAAACTTCCCCACAAGGTATGGGTTATATTTCCGCATTAGGATTTATTAAAAACATTTGTTGACAAAGTCAACTTGATAGACTTTGTGCTGACACTTGGTTGAAACGTTGGAAAGCCTTCACATAAGTGTTGTATATTATAAGTCGTGAGCAATTGTTTGACAATGCCGCTTTTGCGATTTCAGATATACAGTACACACATCGGAGTAAATGTATACCAAAGTAACATCAACGCAGCCCCAATGTTAAATACACTTAGTAACAAAGGTTGAATGTGTAATACTCATAATTTCATTACACTCTAGCGTTAAGATTTAAAGAGAATACCCAACCATACATGTAAGATAATAAAAACAGTCTTTTATTCAACATGTCGTCTCAAAATGATGAACATTTCTGACAATTGATTTTTAAAGCTAGGCAAAATTTGCAGAGTTAAAAAATATGAACGAAACACAGACCACTTCTGCGGTCTGATGACAGTAATACTTTTAATCATTAATGTACTTAACCCATTCTTCGATATAGATATACATCAAAATGACCCGAAACCAATTTGTGCTGTGTAACAAACCTATATTCAGGGTTCTCACAACGCATGTTTAATTCAGAAACTGAGTATATACAGAAAGGCATTTTTTGTTGGATTGTTAATATAATGTCATATTACCTCATTACGTGTGGCTTTTCTCTGAATTAAGTACAGATCTGAATGGCAAGGAAGTGATGTCCCAGAGATTGCGCAATTTTAAATCGACATTAATGTTACTAACAACTAACAACTCTGGTATTTTTGTATTTGTATGTATTAGGGATCAATGGCCCAACCGATGCTGTTAGCTACACCGGTAGAACTGTAATTTTGTCATGTTCGACGGAAGAAGCCGGCGACATTTGGTGGGAGAAGGACAGCGTGAAAATATATAAAGGACACAAATTTCATGTAAGGATATTTGTTTACCTGCCATTGTTTTACTGCGGAAAATCCGACGGATATAATTTCAATTTGTTGTATCCGTTCTTAGATACTAACGTTCTAATTGTTTATAAAGTTGCTATATCGTTAAAAGGGGAAGCTATTACAAAATATGGCATGTTAATATTAATATACAGTCCACAGTTTTGGGTATTTGTTATTTATTTTAAAAGTAAGCATTGAGAAAAAACTAAACAAGACATTAATCATAAATTTACGGTTAAACAATAATATTGCCATGATCAATACAATTTTAGACTCGAACCTGGGAAATCTATGTTTGTGAAATATACCACTAAATCATTGTTTTCCAATATGATGCAGATAGAAAATACTGTGGTGTTGAAAAGTCTACTTACAAGTACATACTATTAATTGCATGTATTAGCTTCCAGATACACGAACTACATTATCAAGTAATCATATAAGTTTGTCCAGGATATAGATAAAGCATTCAACCCCCTTAAATTTATTCTTGTTTTGAAAGTTAAAAAAGAAGACTGTATTTGCTAAAAACAATGTCTCTCAATAATTTGAAAATAAAACTAAGGAAAATGATGAAACGTAAATTCTAAACACGTTATAGCATTTGCTCGTTGTGATTTTAAATTTTGCTAGTTCAACGATCAAAATCACGCGTAGAATTGACATATAAATTTTATTATACATATGATGGGTATGTAACTTCATCGTGAAATTTGAAAATAACTGAAAAGTGTTCATGGTGTGGATACGTTCTTTTGCGTATAAAACTGATATTCCTGGCTCAAAACTCAAGATCACATCAAAACATAAAATTTGAGCAGAATACAGGCCTGAATTGTATGTAAATTTAGTATTCATCATGTATTTTTAAAATAATTTGCAACATATGTTCACCATATTAACACGGCGTGTCATTCATAAGACCTATATCTCGGGCAATAGGCACTTAGATATCAAATGTTAAAAGTTGGACTAAAGCAAATTTGTTCATCAGGCGGTTGTTCCAAATCTTGACATTAAATCATCACAATGTCGAGTCAGCACGTAGCACACACACACACACACGTGTACCTACTTCAAAAGTTAAGGTCATACATATATGTCAATGCTCGAAATATGAGCATGATACATTCTTCAAAAACTATTACTACATAATCAAACTGCAACAAAAAAAAAAACATGTACATCTTCATTCATAGCGTTTGCTCAACGTTCAAGTTCACACTTACTTTATTTTTAAATGATTACAGTATGAATACCATACTATACAGAAGTTTAATTATTAATGGACTATATTTCTGAATACATATTAGTGCACAATTCTGTCCCGGAGTATTGCTTAGAAACTACCAGCAAGGGTTCACTGCTGCATTGAAACATGCGAATTGTTATTAAAAAAAAACAAACTCACATAGCACTGAACAGAAAAATTATGCATCATTTATTTGTCATCGGACCACTGGGACATCTATAATAATGAAGCTAAGTATTTGGTGTAAAGTTCCTTTCTAAACATCTCTTAGCAACTTATTTCCAGACTTTAATCAAAGTTAATCGTAATACTCATTTCGAAAAGGACCTATGTACTAAATCAGACTGATCCGCGTCATTCATTGCCCCAGGGTTACCGGAGTTTGAGGAATGTCTTTTTTATTTCGAACTTAAGGAGATGTGGGCTATGATTTACTCTTTAATGAATGTTTTTCTTACAATTACCGCACTATGAATATTTGTTGTAATAAAAATTAAGTACAATTTCTCAGCAACCTTTGACCAGATTTTACGGAAACGGTAGCAACAGGATGTTCTGTTTCAATGCTTTTATTTTCTCAAAAGTATTGGAATTAAATTAACATTTCTGAAATTGGAATATACTGATAAAATATGCGTTTCGAAACAGCTAATGGTGGGAAAGGTATGAACATGTATGTTACATTGAATCAATTAAAGTAACAGAACACAACAAAACACATCTTAAAAATATAGCATTGCATTTACTTATGAAGGACATTTTGGTGAATCAATCAGTTTACTAAAGTCTTTTCAAAACTATGTCCTTCAGGTGAGACTTTCATGTCAACTGTTGCCTATAAAATCGAATGATATGAAATTAATAGACTTAGGTAATATTATATCTTTAAATACTTAAGTTAAAAGTAAAGAACCGCGCGATGAAGATTGTTTTTGTCCTTTTCAGATATGGCAGATTAAAACTATCTACCACCTTCGGATTGTTTTAGTAGAGGAACAGGACTCGGGTGTGTACACGTGCGTTGCAAGGGATACAACGGGCTGTACAAACAGACGCAGTGCAAAGCTCACAGTAAAGAACTGGGGAAAGCACGAGACATGTATGTTATAGCTATTACACATTTGACCGATTAAAGGTGAAGCATTTATATGAAAAGATTGAATGGTGTGTATACATACCTCGTTGTCTCAGTTGGCTTGCCATACAATTAAACTTGGTAGAATTGATGTATGATAAGATGTAAGGCGATAGTAACTTCAAAGGAGATATGTCAGTTACATGACTTTGAAAAATCCGTTTTGAAGTATCAATTGGTTCATTACGGAAGGATTTGTTTGATGATTAAATTAGTATGGGCATATAGAGTTTAACCTTCCTCTATGATTGGACGCATGTTCTTTTGTTCAGATTCTTGTCCGCAACACAAACAAAATAATTGCGGGAAGGTTCAAGTTATTTGCAGAAGTAGTTGCCATCACCAATTGCCATGTTTCTAGAACATGCAAAATTTTAATTTGACCGTTAAGCAGGGTTAATGGGTGTGTGATCGTTTGTAACAGTTATGTCAACACTGGCGGCCATATTGAAACTTATTATTCGCGATCTAAAATACACGTTGACCCTCACACTACTAATTTGTTCAATTATGCTTATGTCCCTGTCATCAACATGTTACTTGTACATGAAAGTTAATGAGAAAACCCGATTTGTTGAGCAGGCTTTATATGAGTGCGACAGTTCCTTACGATGATTTTAACACTGGCGGCAACATCATAATTCGTTATTGGCGATTATTGATATAAGTGTACACACACTCTACTTAATTATTTATTTATGTTTATGTTTATTATGCATAATAAGGTTTGACCAGACTGTAACTTCATCAGGTATTATGCATTAAGAGGGTCATGATGATCCGTAAGCGCTCAACTCAAGTATTAAAGATTTGGCTTGTTAGAAGATACAAACGCATTTAGAGAACTATAGGATATATTTAAATGAACACGAAATTTGTCAATACAGCTAGGAAGCCCCATATTATACGTTTGTCTCAGACTTCGCGTAGTAGACTTTTGACATTAAAGTTTGATGTTAAGCGACAAGTGATACATGCCACACTTAATCTCATCAAGGTAGTGATTTTGGTAAGTGGTATTAAAATTGAATGATGAATGAAAGTGTTACAGCCTGGATAAGCTGTTTTATAACCAACTTTGACTATTGACCTTTAAGTGTAACCATGACCTCTGCGATAGGGAGACATGTGGAAAACATGATATGCCCAGTACTCATATTTTTATGAGTGGTGAGTTATCTTAAAATAACATTATGAATGTCAACATTACAATCCGTTTAATCTGTTTTATAGCCATATTTGATTATTGAATTTGACCTTGACTAATGAGGAAGAGAGATGAGTTCTTACGAGGAATAACATCTTTGCCAAGTAATTGAAATCAATCACCATATGGATTACACAGGACATGTTAAGCTGTTTAGTCCAAATTTGACTCTAAACTTTGACGACTCTAAGCCGGTTGTTAAAAAATAAATGCCGTGTCAAAGGTACAGTCCTCACAAGCTGTTTTATGGCAAAATTTAGTCATTTACTCTTATGAGTGATCTTGACATTTGAGGTGGGGAGACACGTTTTACACGCGAGTTGTCATCCCATGACGGGTTGCATTTGTACAAAGTTATTAAAAAAAAATATCAATATATGACAAAGATATGTCGGGGAAAGAGGTGTTATGGCCAAATTAGATGGTTGTTACCTGCGACACTTTGTCTTATGATGTTTTACTTGTTTTTTTTTCAAAATGCATGGTAATATATTTGGTGGGACAAGAACTTCAGGCTGTTTTATAGCAAAATTTGACTCTTAACCACTGAGAGTGACTTTGACCTTTGCAGTAGGGAAACTGCTAGTACACGCGACCTCGTCTTGTAAATACGGTCGATATTTGTGCACAGTTATTAAAAAATCAATGGATGGCAACGTTATGGCTGAGACCGTAAATTTCGCACAGACGGACAAACGTACCGACAGACGGTCTCTTCTGCAAAAAAGGTCATCAAAGTAATCGAACTTTGAACAACAATAACACACACATTTTACACACAAATAAACTGCACTGTCATAAATAATTTCGCAGTGAAAAAGGAGTAACTGAGTCAAATCTTCATCCAATATAAATTAGCTTAATTCATGACTAGAGTGGTGCATGGCATGTCTTAGATTTGAACTGGTGACGTAGTTTTTGAACGGAGGTAATTTGGGGCTCAGTTTTATCAATATGGAGTCATAATTATAACCTCAAGAACACGGTCTTTCTAAAATGTGCCTGGTGGCCATGCTTTTGAACGCATCGGACCTATATTCAAAGTAGGCAAAGAGCATGTTCGTATTAACATTCTGATCAAGTTTTATTTATATAAGGTATCAATATAAGGTAAATCATGTGGCATGTTGAGTGGTAAAAAGAGTTTTCTAAATTGTGACCTTGTGACCTAGATTATCGACTTATATGACCCAAATTCGAAATAATTCTATATATTTTCTAGGTTTACATTCTGCACACGTTTCATCAAAATAACATTTTTTTACTGAAGTTTCTGTGAATACGTTCAATATAAGTTGCCGCATTAAATTCCCATACTTCGCAATTAAAACAAGTATTGACAAGACATATGGATCAAACAACTTACATAAATTGGAACTTTCATATATTTCGTTATACAAAAAGGGAATTCATCGCCCGTGTAGCTTTGCCATATATTGTATTTGTGGCACGAATAAATGACCCACCACTTGACATAACGATACCAAGGTAGTTACAATTGCTTCCTTTTTCAATATCTTGACCTTCGTATGTTGCACACATTAACGTAGTACCGCATCTTATCCATATCTACATGCAGATAACTTAAAATGTGTCATGATCATTTTTCAGATTGTGGCAAATCGTACCCTGATCAAAAACGTGAATATACTGCTTCAAGCTACATTTCTATGGGTTCAGATGCATCGCAAAATGAGAATCCGTGGCATGTCAGTTTATTTAAGAAGGTGCGTGTACATATGTTTACTTATTTCTTGGAACAACGGTACATGCATACGATTTTCAAATAGCTAGAGACCCAATATAAATTAGCTTAATTCATGACTAGAGTGGTGCATGACATGTCTTAGATTTGACCTGGTGACGTAGTTTTTGAACGCACGTAATTTGGTGCTAAGTTTTATCAACATGGGGTCATAATTATAACCTCAAGAACACGGTCTTTCTAAAATTTCATGAATAAAACATGAATATACTGCTTCATCGAAAGCATTTACATATGTAGCAGTTGGAGGCCAGGTAAATCGAAGAAGACAAAAAAGATTTCCGCTAAATAGCTAGAGAACAGATTAAGCTGTTATATTGACACTTTATATATTTTATCAAATTTGAGCTTGGGATTGCTTATGGCGCAAGCGGGTCGAGTACATAATTACCTTAAATAAAAATAAACGATGTATAGCTACTTAAACCAAGAACATGTTTTCTTTAAAATGTTCACGTTTCTTGTTTCGCTATTATTTATAAGCATAAATACAATGTCAAAATGAATATATATTTCTAAAAAATATTTATACCCATTTATATATTTTATGTGCGAATATTTATACAAATATGCAACACTTGTGTGGAAATGGTGTTTAAATCACAGTGTTTGCCATGTCAATATTCTGCATCGTCCATAATACTTTGTTACACGCGAGTTTTAATTAAAAAAATAGATTAAACTTGCGTTACACAGGTGTTATATGCGGATTCTACATGCTTCTTATGCAATAATTTACGAAATAAAACCATTTTTCTAATATAGTAACATGTAGTTTAGATACATTTATCAAAACTTGTCATAATTGTGTGCATGCGTGTTTTGTGAACACAATTTGCGAATGAAAGTATAACTGATTTTAAATTGTCTGATTTAGGGTGTAATGACGATACCTTTGTCGATACCGATATGGGACAGCAGCATTATTATGCAAATAAGATGTTTATTTGTTTTGTTTTTCATTTTTGACAACCTTGTTAAAGAGAGAGAACCGTCCTTTTTGTGGTGGGTCACTTATATCCCAGCGATTCGTAGTGACTGCAGCCCATTGCACAACCGATGGCAAGATGACGGAGGAACAGTTTAAGGCATCCGTTGTGATTGAATTCGGTACGTGAATAAAATGTAAACACTTAACCAGAATGCAGAATACCTGGTACATGGTTTCGAAAAAAACACATGTTTATAGTGTAATATCGTGATTGCCTTCTCTAAGCAAAATAAATCAAACAGTTTAAAATAAGCTGCATTGTGTAAATGATGTGTCCGTAGTGAGGAAGCTCCACATTATAACGTTTAATTGTTAACCCTACAAAGTAACGTGATTTTGAATCCTGAGTAAGGAAGCTCCATATTTGTTAGAAATATTCCATGGAGTGTCGGGAATAAACCTGGCTGAAATGATTGTAGTGTGAAATTCTTGTTCCAAGTAGCTTCTTTCCAAAATATGACGAAAACATAAAATTAGTAAGCTTAATTACAAAGAATGTATTTTCTCGAGATGTCTTAGCTTAATAGTTGTTCACCTTGACATTAATACAAGAATTCTGCAATAACATGCCACCAATACGACGATACGTCGCACGCATTACCCTCTTAGCTACGTTTAAAGTGAAGGCCAAATTTTAAGATTAAAAAAACTATTCGTTTGTCAACTTCTGTGTCAAAAGCTATGTATAGGTGTTTATTGCAAGATCAAATGTCAAATGTTTGAGTAAACCATAAACGTTTTTCTAGAAGGTATATCATTCATTGATTACAAACGGTGACGGAAGAAACATGCGTATGAGTTGCAGACTCAATCATCTGGAAAAAGGACCAATGTCAATATAATAATGCAATGTCACCAATCTACAAATTGTTCCAAACATAACATTATCAAGTATAATCGGATGTTCTAATAACTTGTCGTGTCGATATAAAAAAAACATGGTTAGATGTAGTTTGTACAACAGCCATGTCGATTGTTGAAGGTCAATATAAAAAAGCCAAAGGAGTCTGGAGTATTATAGTATAGCATGGACGGATTTAAAATAATAAGACAGTCTTTTTGTAAATGAGTGACCTGTGCAGGGACAATGTCTTAAGTCGTTAAGTTAAGTTTCTTCTGAAGGTCAAACGTTGCTAAATTGTCTAGAACATACTTTTGGCCAACATGAATGAAGTTGAATTCAGTATATAACTTTGCAAAAGTTACAAGCATACTTGAACAATTATATATATATTCAGCTATCCAGAACTGCACTGAGACTGGACTTGAAAGACGGGGTGTACAATCAGTCATTATTCACCCTGACTTCAACACGGCAGCACCGTGGGACAGCGATATAGCCCTGCTTGAACTCAGTGAACAGGTTAAATATTCTCTCCACATTCGTCCAATATGTATACAAGAATATTCAAAAACTATAATACCAATGATTGGCGCTAATAGTTCGGAAGGAAAGGCAGTTGGATGCGGAAAAAACCAGCATGGCTATCAGCCATTGAAACTCCAGGTATATATTAATAATGGTGTTTGAATAATTTCCATAAATGACTACAATTTCGATCATGTACATGTATAATTAAACTTTCTTAACTCAAGTTATCGATTGAACGACTTAAAAATTGGAAATATTCTCTTAAATGTTTACAAAGCTGTGTGCATTACAAAACAAATGAATACAATGTAAACGACTTCTGATTGTCAGTACTACTTTATGATGTAAGTGTATTTATATACGCATATTCACATGCAATTTAAATCAAATATTCGGATTTTGTTATTTACGCTTTATATTTAAATTATTTTTAATTGACATCTAAATTATCCGTACATAGCGTTCGCAAGAGTCGAACAATTTATCAACGTCGGACAAACTCTTCTAATAATGTTAAGCATATCTCACAAATGCACTCATGAGACAAAATGTTCATTATGTTACGTGGACGTTATTGTTATAGCTATAGTTTCAAATTGTCGATGAAAGAGTTAAAGAAATCATAGTGTATGATTTATAGCAATATTTTAAATGAAATGCGGATGCTTGCAAAAATCAAATATACGATACTATCATACAGGCCCTAACCAACATATGTAGCTATTTAAATAATAAGACAGCTCTTTCCATTTAGCTGATATATGGGTTAATACACTGTGTTGAAAAAGGAGTAAGGAAGTGTCATGTTTAATTTACGAAAAAAAATCCTTTCTTGGTTCAATTTATTTTTAAAAAAGAAAGCAATACTGAATCTCTAAAACATGAATATGACAAATGGCATTTTATTCAGAAAGAAACATTTCATTTAAGTCTATTCTTTGTTATTTTAGGAAATAATGCTGCCCTTCGTACAAAGAGCTGATTGTGAGGACGATTTAAAGAAAACGGTCTACAATTTTACAGATAACATGATATGTGCAGGTCATAAGGTACTTTTTATGAATTGGACAGAACTTAAAAATGCTAACTGTTGTATTTTAACATTATGGCTTTCATAAACTCCTAAAACTATTTCAATGGCGACGTCTAAGTATCTATAAGCTAATAGGTTGTTTTCTATTGTACTTTTATAGTAACTTATGTAAGCGATCATATATTATTCCTCGTTTACTGATACCTTTTATTCCATACAGGATTACCCATTTATCTTGTTTAACCTTTGAACATGTTTCCATGTCACCTATTCCTTATGAAAATTATTAATTTTGAAATAATCAAAAACTCCAAATCTTGCATTCAGCAAACATTCATAAATATACAAGTACAAAACATTTAATGATAATATATTTTACATTTTTAAGTTTAAACGATTTAAATTATGATTGTTCACAAAATATGAACGAAATCTATATAGGCTAATGTACTCGGATGAAAAAGTGTATGACATGCTTCACGTATTACGGATTATATGTTAAACTGAAAATCAATGTACGATTCTTATGTTATACCGTTTTGTAACAAAATGGTTCTTTTGTGATTTTTCCGATTAAAATGTATTTGATTGACAATACTGGTACTATGAATGTATCACCTAAACGTTTTGCAGTTTTTACAAATGCATGACAGCTTTCCCTTTATGGATTGCATATATTCTATACATCGTTACTATGAGATAACAAGTCACGAAAAAATGGTCCTGCACATAGTAGCAAAGCATCAGTTGTGAAGTATGCGCAAGCACACCACATTTCAGCAGGCAGTTTTGCAAAATCAATCGTTTGTTCCTCTGAATGACAGTAAAGGCTGCACACCATCATGTTATAGCGACCAAGGCGTATTGGCCATGAAGAAATTCCCCCTAAATGATTATGCACATTGTTTTGAGTGTTGTAATATTTATAAATGCCAGATTTAAGTGATGGTAATTTTTAATGAATTATTATAAAATTAAAGTTGTTGCAAAAGGTAGCCAAAGTGTTATACATGCTGTCAGCGTAACACAATTCTTAAACAGGTGCATTGCTAGCTCAGACCACAATGTTGGGGGACAATTTGAGTGGGCATGTGTTCATTGTAATTTCTTGAATCTTATCATTTTAGCAAAAGTGGTCTCTTATTTGGAGGTCTAGTACTTTTGGAAGTTTCGCCTCTGGAAATATGTTTTGGCTCTTCAGTGGGATGAGTTGAATACAAAGTCTCAACATAGGCAATCCTTGATACTGTACATCTACTGGTTTGGAATTGGTTGTCGTTACATTGAAGGAAATATAGTTTAAGAAAAAAAAACTGTGATCCAGAGGTGCCGATACGAGAAAAACTGTATATCGGCTCTATTTGCGTATATTATTGATTATTACCGAGACAACTGTTTTAGTTAATGTCAGATTTGTAAATTGTAGTTG
>VMBQ01011846.1:0-21618 GCA_007657795.1 Dreissena rostriformis | reverse complement strand
CAGGCCATGGGGACACACACATTGACTTCCGTTCCAGCTTCCATGGTCGCCGCAAACTGTATTACGATCAGGTCATCAAAGACACAAGCATACGTGTTCTGAGTGTGATTATTTCTTTCATTACTTGACACGAAATGTATCGTTTTCTGAATGTATTACTT
The DNA here is from genome assembly GCA_007657795.1 of Dreissena rostriformis. NCBI lineage: Eukaryota > Metazoa > Mollusca > Bivalvia > Myida > Dreissenidae > Dreissena > Dreissena rostriformis. Next base: position 21,457 of record VMBQ01011846.1, on the reverse strand, counting down.
AGTTTCACTACTTAAACGGTTGTTTATTTAATTCATGATCAAGTAGTTATAAAATGCATGTATCAATTATTTTAACTGCTTACAATTAGTGCTAAAAGCTTTTGATAATTAATACATACTTAAAACATACTCCGATTATATTGAATGTTAAAAAACTATAAAATCGAAAAGTTTAATATATTTAACCATCATTTAGCAAAGGGTCTCATGCACACATTTAGCCAATGGTATATTTTTAAACACAGTCAACTAGTGAATTAATCTAAATAAGTATGATGCAGCAAGTTTAATCAGATTTCAATGAAGATCTAAGATATTGCAAGAGCGTCTTATGGCAGTAATTAACCTCTAGTTAATACAAAAGATTCCCTCATAAAAACTTATAAAAACTAAACATTTATATTTGGGGACTTATGTTTANTTAAAACATACTCCGATTATATTGAATGTTAAAAAACTATAAAATCGAAAAGTTTAATATACTAAACCATCATTAGGCAAAGGGTCTCATGCACACATTTAGCAAATGGTTTATTTTCAAACACAGTCAACTAGTTTAATAATCTAAATAAGTATGACCACTTATCTCAACAATATTCATGAATTGGTCTTATCAGAATAATGCAGTAAGTTTAATCAGATTTTAATGAAGATGTAAGATATTGCAAGAGCGTCTTATGGCAGTATTTACCCTCTAGTTAATACAAAAGATTCCCTCATAAAAACTTATAAAAACAAAACATTTATATTGGGGACTTATGTTTATATGTTCTTGTTTTAAACTTTTTACGCTATTACACATAATAACACAAATAGAATAACCAATTTTCGCAGAAAATGCTTCTAGAGAATTGTAGGATAATGGATGATAATATGCAGAATATTTGACACATGCAATTAGCTTTTAATTGCCAATATATAGTATAACTTTATTTAGACTTCATCATGTATGTAACATCTTGTAGGTAACGCAATATTTTCAAAATTCATAATTTTCCTTCACATAAGTAGAAATGTTTTCAATCATTTGTTTTGACTTAAAGCAAAAACAGAAATTGTCAGTACCATGTACTTAAGCAAGGTAAAAATAAAGTTCAATTGTGTGTTATTGTAAATACTGGTAGTACTTACCTGTAAATAGAGATGTATCTGTTCCAGGATCCCTCAGGCAAGGAACGTAGATACACGATACACAGGATTATAATAGATACAAAATGTAGACGTCCGTCTTGTTGTGTTGGCTGCAGTATGACTGCCGATTCTCTGCCTTGCTTTCCGGTCAATCGATTACCGCCGTACTGTTCCGGTTGCACACTATTAAATTTCACCACACTCTCCCCCATTTTATCTAACGGGGAAGAGACATAGGGTCCTTTCTTTTCAATCCTCAATTCCATTATTTATTTGCTTCATAAAAAATCTGGCCTAAATTAAGATTCCGGGCCCTGGCTATACTTTATTTTATATTTAACACTGTTAATATTGGTAAATTGGGCCCAGCATATAGTTCTATTTCCTTAAACTTATATTTAACANAACAAAATAAAAAAAAAAAAAAAAAAAAAAAAAAACAACAATACCTTGCTGGTCACAGAGTGAACCAGACCATCCGTGTTCACACACACAGTGTCGAGAGTCCCAATTTCCATGTTTGCAGCCTGTACATATATAATACAAAATAGTAACATGATGTAAATTGATAGAGAGTTGACTTTCCACGATGTCATACTTACTATGATTATAATCGTGCTTAATACTTTCGGTTCTGACATTTTATCACGTGTTTTCTTACCGAGTACTAATGAAAGGGTCTCGCTAAAATACTCACTTTACACGGTGAACCTTAATAAGGATACGATTGAAATCTTTATTCATTAAAATTGCACATGACACGACTACTAGACTTTATTTTTTTCCGGTCAATATGTTTCATATGTAAACGTTTGCAAATATGATCCAATATTGCAAAAACAGTCGAAAACTCAAACTGGCATAGCACAATTAAAGTTAAGTTTTGGTACATAAAGCGATTAAACGGATTAGTGGAAGCAGACAATTATTCACAATGGAATGCGAAACTGATAAAGCGTCAGAGTTCCGTTGTGATGAGTTTCCCGATGTTAGTTATTATTGGAATGTTTAGGGAGTCACGCTATTTTGTTTTTAATTTAAACACGTCAATGTGTAGGTTCTAATTTACACGTTGAACTATAAACTAACAATCATTCTTAACGTTGATTTACTTTGTCAATAGTGCGATAACACGTCTGCAAGGGACATGCAGTGGTATACACAATTATTCTTAACAATAACATGTATGATTCCGTTGCAAACACAACGTTAATGCAAACTGAAAAAAACGGTCACAATTCATGCAATGGGCTATCATGGAATGTGGATTTCAAGTTAAACATTACATGTTTTACCAGGTTCACATGAATGTAAATGTTATACCCATGACATGTGACCCTTTGTTTAAAAAAACACGCAATAGCATCGTCTTCGTTATCGTTTTCCGATAAAATTAGTTTAAATCATGCCTGCCTTAACGATGTTCAAAATCTCTGACCCATATCTACTTTCTTTAGAGCAATCACGTGTAGGCGTTGGTGTACACATATCTTAAAATGTATTTGAACATATATAAGATAGTCAGACTGTTTCAATACAATTCATTTATTTTGTATGACAACTATTGGAACACTCTTCAACTTCCAGTATGTGCTTAACATTTATTTTGATTTACCTTCATTCTCACAGTGTTGACCCCACCATCCATGTTCACACGTACATTGGCGAGCGGAAGATGTCCAGACACCATGTTTGCCGCAATCTGTTAACATATACGAGTATAGATTCTTACGAGCAAATACATATATCAGAAAATTTTGATAATACTGATATATGTCTTAAAAGGACTCAATGCATTAAATAATGTAAAGAATACGAACATGCGTATAAAGAAAATAATCTCATATGTAAGAACTTCAATGATATAAATATAAACACTGGAGTTTGTGCGATTCGTTAGTGATAACTGCCTACTTATGATTGTTTCATAAAACAAAAACAGTGAATCCTTACATTATGCTCGCTACTGTATGTCTCAATTTGCCACCGCTTGTCCACAATTATGCCCTATATGGTTTGAATTTTAATATTTTACAATTTGCGATTATACACACGTTTATTTCAACACTTATGTTAACCGTTCGCCCGATCTTATATATATGTAAACATGAACAAGATCTGGAAGACAACACTTGTTTATTATGAACACCTATAGCGATTTTGCATTCCGCATCGTACACAGGTTCCCTGTTCTATGTTAGATTCATATGTGGGTGAACTGGAGAATGTAAAGATATTGCTCTTAGTATAATCAACTGTGAGATTCCGTAATCTAGAGAGACACTTTATCGAATATGAAAAGCAAAGAGTCGATTTAAAATACCGTTAGTTCTTATATAATCGTTATCATGTTAAACTTTAATGTCAATATTCATGTTAACCTAGACAAAACAATTGTGCTATAAATGAAGCTGAACTTTAGTGGATAATGCAGAAATTATTTGTTTGTCATACAATTGCTACATCGTGCATTTAATAACGTGCATTTTACTTAAAACTTGTTATTTCCGGATCAGCAACCTTCTTCGAACCGTTAAACCGTTAACGTATGTTTTAACTTTCAAAAACGTAGTTAACATTATTACATTTTATGTGAAATTCAACAGATACTTATATAACAATATTGTCATATTCGCGGCTGCTTGGGGTCTCTTGTTTTAAATCACAAATACTGTGACGTAAAAAGAACAGACGACACACAATAATACCAACCTTGAGCAATCGATCCATCAACTGGAAAATACAGCTTACATACATATTACTTAAGTTAGACTCATGAATCTATTTATGTTTTTTCCGGGTATAGATCTCCTGGTTTATAAGAAACGTTTTTTTTATTCAAACAAACACATGAAAGGGTAAACATTACCTGCTGAAGTGGTTGAGATGCGGGTTGTAGTTGCTGTTGTTGTTGGTTTTGCTGTTGTTGTTGTGACTAAAACAGATTTTAAAACGTCCGCGAACAATACTCAATCAGATTACATAATGTATCTGTATCAATCCATACATAAAACTAAAACACACAAATGGTTCTAGTAATGTTTTGCTCTTTTTACTTATAGCATTAAGAATTTATATGCATTACAGGAAATATGCCTGTTATTCAGTGTATTTGTTTCGTGAGAAAATACGTGTGAATACTGTGATTACATAAACAAATAAAAACATATAATCTGGATCATGTAGCAACTTAAAACGTTATTAAGCTAAGTCGACGAAACTCAGTAGGGGACAGAGAGCCATACGGGAAATTAGCAAGTTACTCCCATTCTTTCGTCATACACACATTTTGGTTTCTGTGGCCACAGAAATACGTGCGAACGTTATGTTGGTATTTGAGATAACTAAACAAATACCTGAGATACGTGGATGAAACTCGGTGTGTGAAGGACGACAATATGATGAGTATAAACATCACTTTATAAGTATGTTAGACGAAAAATGGTGGTGGTTGCTATGGTTACAGAAATAATCGAAAACTAACATCTGGATCCGTCAATATCTTAAATGTAATGATCATACTCCGAAACATTTAACCAGTAGGAGGCGTCTGTTTTTGTTTAAGTGACAAAGCTCTTTACATATGCTCCGTCATTGTGTCGCTTTTTTGTATGTTGTCGTCTGTGTATATTATTTTGTATGTATTAACAACGTTCGTTTTGGATATGCAAATAAGCCTTTATTTTCTATAACACAATATACGTTGTTGTCTAATATAATTGACACTTGCTTCAGTTTATAAGCAAATGATTAAATAACAAATGTTGCATACTATAAGTCTTAGACATTATGTAAACCTGACCACTTAATTTTTTGTATAATTCGTTGTAATGTTTGAATGGATTTCTGCAATTGTTATTTAATGATTTTAATTGATATTTATTGTAAACAAATCCTCTCAACTTGTCTAACAATTTAGTTACTCGAAATAGCTTGAATTTGGCAGTTTAACGACTAAACGTTTTTGACGCATACTTTTATATACGCCATAGGAATTATGTTCGATTATGTCACGCTAATAACTTATATAAGTGCATTTTGTGTTAAAATAAGAATGATTCGTGTAATTAAGGATAATGAGCAGAGGTTACCCACAAAAAAACTATTTGCAGCCATTTAATATAGATTTAATGCTTAACAAGTAGAATATATGTTATTCATTGTAAGCGTGTATTGAGAAGTAATACGATAAGCAGCTATATGATATTTTGTATAGAGGCATATGTGAATATCGAAGTTGTTTAACTATTTATAACGAATATAAGGCATGTTTGTACTGTTTACATACCCTTCTGGTCACAGCTTACTNTGTGTCGCTTTTTTGTATGTTGTCGTCTGTGTATATTATTTTGTATGTATTAACAACGTTCGTTTTGGATATGCAAATAAGCCTTTATTTTCTATAACACAATATACGTTGTTGTCTAATATAATTGACACTTGCTTCAGTTTATAAGCAAATGATTAAATAACAAATGTTGCATACTATAAGTCTTAGACATTATGTAAACCTGACCACTTAATTTTTTGTATAATTCGTTGTAATGTTTGAATGGATTTCTGCAATTGTTATTTAATGATTTTAATTGATATTTATTGTAAACAAATCCTCTCAACTTGTCTAACAATTTAGTTACTCGAAATAGCTTGAATTTGGCAGTTTAACGACTAAACGTTTTTGACGCATACTTTTATATACGCCATAGGAATTATGTTCGATTATGTCACGCTAATAACTTATATAAGTGCATTTTGTGTTAAAATAAGAATGATTCGTGTAATTAAGGATAATGAGCAGAGGTTACCCACAAAAAAACTATTTGCAGCCATTTAATATAGATTTAATGCTTAACAAGTAGAATATATGTTATTCATTGTAAGCGTGTATTGAGAAGTAATACGATAAGCAGCTATATGATATTTTGTATAGAGGCATATGTGAATATCGAAGTTGTTTAACTATTTATAACGAATATAAGGCATGTTTGTACTGTTTACATACCCTTCTGGTCACAGCTTACTCCCGTCCATCCGTTGTTACAATGACAGCCATTTTGGTCGGTTTGATCCTGTGCTCCATTGGTGCAGTGGATGTCACACATTATTCCTGCCCATCCGTGATCACAATCGCAGCGTAAAGGATGTGTTGGACTCTGTGATCCGCCATTTTTGCAGGAGATGTCGCAATGCGCTCCAGCAAAGCCATGGTTACACACACATTTACTTCCGTTCCAGCGCCCATGTTCGCTACAAACTGTATTTACGTTTTATGATCATGAATTTTATTTGTTTGCATTCACCTAAACGAAATGTATTGTTGTTATGGTGTTTTAATATAAAATAAGTTTCACGACTTTAAGTTAAACTATTGTTAACTTGACAGTCACTTAACAATTTGAAACAATAATTATTAGAGTAAAAAAAACTACCAATGTGATACAGTTTTGTTAAGCAAATATCTATGATCTATAGATAGTTTACATTAACTATTGATGTACTTTGATAAGGTATTTGCATTATTTATATATTTTACACTTATACAAATCGTTTTTAATTTGTTCAATAAGTTAACGAATATCATACCATATGTTCTTAATAAACACACGTGCTTTGATGTTAAAAATGTAAACTAAAATTTACAAACCATTCTGGTCACAATGTGTACCCGTCCATCCTGATTCACAGTGACATTGTGTGTGATCAGACCGATCAACGTGCCCATGGGTACAGAGAATATAAGCACAATCATTCCCCGTCCATCCGTCGGAACAATGGCAACGGGAAGAGTCATTATTACTCTGTCTGCCGCCATTTAGACAGTGTATTTCACAATGTGTGCCAGCATAACCGTGCGGACAAACGCATTTGTGACCGTCCCAATGATGGTGATCGGCACAACCTATAAATGTGTTGTTTAAGTGTACCTATACATTCATGATATTAATTCACGGTCAAATTATATTAAAATGCATGCATCGGTTATTTAAATAAGCAAACAATTACTGCTTAAAGCCTAACATAAATAATGTTAACTTAACAATAAATACTCATACTATAATAAATGTATAAACAATTTACATTATATACTCGGCTTCTAAACACTGAACGTACACATTTAAATTATTCTTATTTATAACAGAACAAAAAAGAACATAAATTTATAAGCATTTGCCCAATGAACATCATCAGTCTTAATCGTATTATATTCAATATATCAAGTGGTCATGTGCAAAGGAAGAAGTCATACAATTATATGGTACATGTACATAATTTCGTATGTTCGTGTAACTTGATAGTGGTTAGAATCAATCGCATTATCAAAATATATTTATAAGACAGATTGGCCATCGGCTATTATGCTCTGAATATCTTTTTTGAAAATAAACGTAAAAAGAAAATGGATTACCTAACGCATACCATGGGAAGTATAATGCCAAGAACTATAATAAATAGCTCAATTTGTTTTTGCATAGATTAAACTATGGCAAACAATTCAAAAATCAGATCTAGCTGTTTCACCTTTGTATAAAAATAAATTTTAGTTTTATGAAATGCATGTGGACAATGGAATATCTAACAAATTACATAAGGATCATTATGCTAATAATAATAATAAATAGCATATCTATATATGCTATTTTACTATATATTAAATGTTGAAAAACATGTAACAACACTCATTGCTATTACGTAGTTTCGGTACAGATGTATTTTCTCGAAGCAAACATTGATATATTATTATAAGGTTTGGACTTGCGTAGAAGCACTCGCTTAATCACACGATCTATTATCATAAGAATTTTAAACTTAAAAACAAACACTGTTTTACGGTGTGCCAAACCAGTTTGCTTAATGTGTCCATAACTCTTAGTTTGGAATTACGTTGATATTCCGTTCAGTAAACACTATTCACATTATCACAAATATCTGAAAAACACTATTCAGTTATTATCTGTTTGTCGTTTTATACCCAGATACGATTATAGCAAATTCTTCTTTAAACATGTATTTACTTTAACATTTAACTGAAACTTAGTTTAGACAATTGTATAAGTATTCATTCATATCAAAGCCTTATGATGAACCAACAAAGTCATCAGTATTAAAAACAACTGTAAGGTATCATTTTACATTCACTATTAAACATAGTCATCGCCTTCAATGCTAAAGTACTTAGGGTGAAACTACGAGTATACTTTATAACCTTTTCATATAGGATCTGGCATGAGTTGTCATATCATACCATATTTTATTAAACGAGTTCAGGAATTTTGTTAGTAAGCGAGTCTTTGGCGAGCTTACTAACGCATTTCCTGGACGAGTTTAATAAAATATGGTATGATATGACAACGAGTTTCAGATCTTTGTTATCACATGCTTTTAAATGAGCAAATTAAATAAATATTTACGCAGACATAATGATAAATCCCGAATGCTGTTTACATTTCGTGACGTTGCAACCTCATTTCAACAAAATAACAAAATGCGATTGGTCAATAAACGAAAACTAAGCCAAAGAAAACGCTTAAAATGTATATAACACATGTGTAATATAAAAATATATGTAATGGTTATATTACATGGGAAACAGGGTATGGCATGTGATAAATATGCATACAAAAAAACATAGCATAAAGAGTGTGGGGAAAATTAATAGAAATAATATGACGTAAAAACAACAGACAAACAGTCATACCTACCTTGAGCTATCGATCCGTCAACTGAAAAAAATAAAAATAAACAAAACATTTAAATATATAAAACAAATACGAATTATATAATGATGATTATAACATATGGAGTATCATATTGAAAAATATAGTAATATAAAGAATATTTATTAAACTTTGTAAGAAAGAAATGTAAGAAAGTAATCCATACCAAGTAATGCAAATGTAATCGAGGCAAACACAGCTGAAATAAATAAATAAGTAAATAAATAAACAAATAAACTCATCAATGTTTACGCCGCTTAAATACACATTTGTTGAATGTTTGATTGTACATCAATATGTATACGACGCGGCAAGATACAGTTCAATACAATTCAAAAGTCTTCTTTACCTTTATAACTAACGTTCATTTAATTATTTCAAGCTATTATTAACAAGCTGGCCACGTCATTGGAAATATGTAATGAAGTAAAATATTTTACCTTGCAAACAATTCATTCTTGCGACTGGTCTGCAGGGGCCTGTGATTGTGTCTGATTAAACCGCATTTGTTCAATAGCTCTTATTCAAGATAACAGGCATACCGAAGTCTATTTTTAGCACCTATTGTCATGCAATTGAATGCTGACCTACGTTTGACTAACGCTAATTGATATCAAGAATTTGAACCTTTAATGGATTTCGCTTAACATTGCTGTACGTCGTACATATCCGTCAATCCGAACGCGTTCCGAGTATGTACGTAAACCTACGAACATTCGTTCAAAATTAGAACCAAGTGCCGGTCCCAAAACGCGATACAGTGTTTCAAATGTCAACGCTTTTGGTCCCGATTGTTCCACGATAGGATCCAAGTTCGAATCCCGCGGCAGGCATACTTTTTTTTCAACATTTATTTTTTGATGTTATAATTATTTTAGAATATNAAATATGCATACACAAAAAAAAAACATAGCATGAAGATTTTGGGGAAAATTAATAGAAATAATATGACGTAGACGTAAAAACAACAGACAAACAGTCATACACCTACCTTGAGCTATCGATCCGTCAACTGAAAAAAAAACAACATTTAAATATATACAACGAATACGAATTATATTATGATGATTATAACATATGGAGTATCATATAGAAAAATATAGGAATATAAAGAATATTTATTGAACTTTGTAAGAAAGAAATGTAAGAAAGTAATCCATACCAAGTAATGCAAATGTAATCGAGGCAAACACAGCTGAAATAAATAAATAAATAAAAAAAATAAATAAATAAATAAATAAATAAATAAATAAATAAATAAACAAATAAACTCACCAAAGTTTACACCGCTTAAATACACATTTGTTGAATGTTTGATTGTACATCAATATGTATACGACGCGGCAAGATACAGTTCAATACAATTCAAAAGTCTTCTTTACCTTTATAACTAAGGTTCATTTAACTATTTCAAGCTCATATCAAGGCTATTATAAACAAGCTGGCCACGTGATTGGAAATATGTAATGAAGTAAAATATTTTACCTTGCAAACAATTCATTCTTGCAACTGGTCTGCAGGGGCCTGTGATTGTGTCTGATTGAATCGCATTAGTTCAATAGCTCTTATTCAAGATAACAGGCATACCGAAGTCTATTTTTAGCAATTATTGTCATGCAATTGAATGCTGACCTACTTTTTACTAACGCTTATTGATATCAAGAATTTTAACCTTTAATGGCTTTCATTTATCATCGCTGTACGTCGTACATATCCGTCAATCCGAACGCGTTCCGAGTATGTACGTAAAACTACGAAAATTCGTTCAAAATTAGAACCAAGTGCCGGTCCCAAAACGAGATACAGTGTTTCAAATGTCAACGCTTTTGGTCCCGATTGTTCCACGAGAGGATCCAAGTTCGAATCCCGCGGCAGGCATACTTTTTATTCAACATGTATTTTTTGATGGTTTTAATTAATTTAGAATATTTCAAATTTAGTATGCCCCCACCCCTTTGTATTTATATCATGAATACGCATTAGGAATTAAAAGGTTCAGGGGGATAACTAATTCCTGATTTGTGCATGTAGCATGTTAACATATTGTTTATTCCATTCTTAGTTAATTATGAACTTTGATTTCGAATATTTAAACATGTGTTTGCAATATTGAACTATACTTTATATTTAAACTATGTAATTTCGAATCGCATTACATTGATCACTATAAACCTTTTCGGGTCTGATTGCTTTCGTTTTCAAATAATGTACTACATGTTATTTATACTTGCAAGCAGTATACGCACTTATATATGTTGTATACGTTTATGATAGCTAGATACAAACTAAGTTTATGAAACTATATACGTATACGTATACTAGTGAACACATGAGTTAACAAACTGGACTTAATTTCAAAAATATATCCTGGAATACTGTTTCGCAACCATCAGATTGATACGAGCCAATAGTATGTTGAGAACGATTGGTTCAGTCAGGCATTCTTTAACGGCAACTAAAAGAAGACAAACCTATGTGTTACCTTTAAACGACACACACCTAGTTTCGGATCATAGTTATATATCTGTTCTAAATGATATTGTATTTTTCGAAGAAGTGCGTTTTATCATTCTAGGTAAAACATTATTGTTTTTATTGACTTTTTGTTGTGCTTTTTTTCCATGTGTTTAGAGCCAGTTGTGTGTGTTATCTTGGTAACAAACAAAAACATTATCGGTGACGGACAAATATCAAATCCAGCTACAATAATGAAAATTGCGGCTTTCATAGAATTTATAAATGAGCCAATACGTAAAACCTTCTGTATGAAGTAGACATACGAATGAATAAAACAATAGATCGTAACCCAGCGCTCCGCCTTTTGGTTATTTTCAGACGAATTAATTTGACAATGTGATTATTCAAGTGTGACTGATTGATAATGACCTCTATACGTCAGTCAATGATAAACATTCACCGATATATAAACGTAAGATCATAAATTGGTATGACTTTTAAGGGCCATGGCAAACCAACTACATTTAGATTTTATGACCACGATCGCAAAAAGTAGGAATATCTTCCGCGACATTGATTAACTGTCATTTTGAATGTGAACGTCCCTTTATAGACACACACATGTTGGGTGGCCTTATTCGGCTAGACAAAGGTCATCCGTCGAAACGATTCATCAATGTTGAAACATGTTTATAGTTGAAAAGGACACGATCATGATCATTAAACTGACAGCCCGTAAGTAATCTTCAACTAGATTTAATACATGTACAATTGCAGATACACGTTGCTACCAATCTTCGTTCAGAACGCGTTTCTATTAAGGCAAAGACACACGGTTAGTTTCATGTAACATTACCTTAGTACGGAATCTCTGTTATCAAAACCAAGACACGTTTGTATCGCCAATCGCCATAATTACATTATCTAAATACACCACCATTGTATACAATTATGATTAGCTTAATTTCAACGGTTCTATGATAAAGCTGTCAAGTCGTGAACAACGACGTCAATAAGTATATTTTCATATTGCTATATGACGTTTGTGTTGTTTTATTCTCTACCATTAAGGTTTGTTTATTTGCAAAATCAATACATTACCATTAGAAACAAAAGATAGGATAAATATTACACCCAGGCAATACAGTTAAGTTTGTTTGCTCGACACGGCTCAACGTGAAGATTTTCTTTGCCTAGCTAAAGAGTGGCATTCAATACTAAACAAGTCTAAGTTTAATTTGAAAAGAACTTCTTGTCTGTTCTTTTAACTAAATTGTCAACTTCGACCGATCAATAGATGATTGAAAAAAGTATCGACTTCCTTAACGGTAATCATTGTTAAGGAGGTCGTTGTACAATTAAAGCACATATTACACTTTACAAATCAAAATGTACGTGACAATTGTAGAGTGCACCGTGTAACCTGAAACAAACATGTTAATATTCGCCATACCTTATATTTTGATAACTCCTATCGTGTATGGCCTAGTTAAACGTCAAATCTATCGCGTTTTCACAGCCTTGCAAGTCATGATGCTAATATAGAACATACCATAGTATAAAGCACACTTGTCACTTAACTGGGTTCGACAAACGGTCGCATGTTCCACCATCAGTGCGATCGTACTAATAAGTTCTTTTAGTCTAAACATGCATTTTCATGCTTTATTCTATTGGTCGAACCATATATAAGTATGTATATTGCTATTGTCTCGTGAATTTATTTCGACAGATATGTTTATTCCATTTTTTTCTATTGTTTGTATTGATATGCTAAATGCGTGTAATTATATTGTCTTTTGATCAATAAATATATTTAAAAATAAAATAATAACAAAAGCACCAAAAGGGTAAACTGTGCTAATAATATGCAATGCATGACACCTTAACAATACTATGCACATAATAGTTATATTGAACGTTCGTTTGATAATTAAAACTGGTCGTTAAAATAAAGCTGTTAAAATAATAAAATAAATAAACCACGCTATAAAGTCATGACAAGAATGTACACGGCTCCAGTTCTTACAAGTCTGTACTCATGTGCTCATTTCATTATATATATAAATTGTAAAAGTGTTTTAATTCAGCAATCATTATTTTGTGAACAATATAAAACAGTGGAAATGTTTGAAGCGCTTAGTCTACAGTAACGTAAATGTATTTTGATTATTATTCGTCGCAACATATACGTGTGAGCTTGCTTTATAATTCCAAAAAGACCAGTTTAAAATTTCCATTCTATATTCAATTACACCGGTTTGTGACCAGATAAGAGTTTAACACGATGCCGAATAGCTGAACGATTATTTTCACGTGTAGTAGGCAAGCACGCAACGCCGATCACGTATCATACCTCGTTGTGCAGTAAATGTGTAATAACCCGAGGGTTCATTTTACAAAAGAGACAGCACCTGACACGAAAAAGTCAATAATACACACAATTACTAGCACATTTAATTATATAACTTAAACAATTAAACAGTTCGAGCAGTTTCAACATTAGTTTGTTCANCTATAGACATAATGAATAATAAATTATACCGCGTTTAGATTGGCAAATGTAAGTGCACATCTGCGACAAGACGTTTTGACATGTATAAGGTTCCAAGAATGTTTGTATTGCTAGTAGGAATAACCAAGATGTCCCTTACGGAATGAACTACGAAATACTAACATGTTATACGTATATATTATGTCTTCATAATTGCGTTTATATTATGTTCTGCCTCGATATAGAACTATTGCAATGAACTTGTGTAACATATGTGCGTGTATGAACAGGATTAAATACCATAACAGGGTAGGGTAGGCTCAACAAAAGCACTGCAGTTATGTTAAAAATGTATATAATGTAGAATCATCCATTGTCGTTGACACGAAAGTCGTGTATTCACAACACCTGGCATTTTCATTTGATATTAAATTCGTGATTGTTGTATATAATGTCTGGTGTAAGACTTTGGAATTGAACGTTCGATGGACATTTCATTTATTGGTTAAAGGGCCCACAAAAATCCACGCAAATTTGTGTCCGATGGATAATATAGACAATCCCAGAATCGATAAATTGACCGACAAAGTTTCGATATGTATCACAATGTTAATCAATAGACGTTAAATAAGAAATATACACGATAACTTTATAAAATATTTGTCTCTGCATTACGATACATTGACAACACGTAATGTTTAAGGCCGAGTTAGCTTTTTTTAAGCACATCTTTCAGTAATGCCTTTGCCTACAATTTAACTATTTCTTTATGGAATGGAATTATTTCAGGATAATTATAAATGTTATTTCAATATCGTAAGTCTGATGTAAACTATGTGATTTTAGCCTAAATAGTGCCGGAGATATTAATTAGCGAAACTTTGAATGATTTAAGGACGAAGTAGACAATTTTATTGAAAAGTAGACATCTGCCTTTGTTTAAAACATTATTATTTCTTTATAAATACTCATATAGTTCCGGAGATACTAATTAAGAAACTTTATAAGATTCAAGACCGAGGCAGACTTTTTTTATTAAATAGTTCATATCTTTATTTGTCTAATCATTTATTATTTCGTTATTAATATGTCTTATTTAAGTATCTTTTTTAAAGGTAATGTAAAAATATACAGCCTAAATACAGGTTGTGATTTAAACTAAAATTAGTCCGGAAATATTTATAAGCAAAACTCTGTTAGAGTATAGGCAAACTTTTTTATTAAAAAGTATGTATCTGGTTTAGTCTAAAACTGAAGTTTTTATTTTAATTAATATCTTAAACATCGCTCTCAAGCTAACACAAAAAACTCTTGCTGGATATGAATTTTAAATGAACAAGTGCCGGAGCTATTCATTAGCAAAACTGTGTAAGATGTCAGGACATGACATACCTTTTTTATTGAAAAGTGCATATCAGCTTTTGCCTATAACTTTATGTTTATGTTATTATTTAAATTATGTTAACTGATTTCATAATTTATTAAATTTTCTTAATAGTATATAAATTTACGATAAAAAAGTTGAATATGCAAAATATGGAGCCTTAAATATTTTAATAGCTCCAATGATGTTCTCTACATTTCCTTTCCTTATAAATGCCTTTATTAAATTTTCGTAATAAAGTCTAAACTTAAGATAAAAAAAAAAAAAANAAAAAAAAAAAAAAAAAAAAAAAAAACACGAACACAATAATTAATGTTTCTCTTCGTTAATTACGGATTGTAAATTTAAGCAAAATAGATCTAATGATCTTGAAATAAAACCATCTGCGATAGAGACATGAAAGCTTTCCTCAGTGGGAGGCGATGGCCAAAGGGTGGTTTAAAACTGTTCATTAGTATGTCTGTAACACCACATGCCTGCACATGTGCTGATACTGTTATTAAGATAAGATACCATGCGTCACCTTCTGACATTTGAAATGACAATCAAGGAAATCAATTCATGCTGAGTTTTATGACTCTTAAAAAAATGCATACGAACCTTGTTTCTTTTAATCACCAAATAACTGATAAAAATATTTATTTAAAAAGTAGGAACTATTATGTGATGATAATATCGATAACAGAAACTATTTAAATCTTCAAATATATATGATAAAATTGCTTCGCATCCTTTTATTGTTCAGGGACCTATTCAAACATATAGGTCCCTGTATTGTTTTTAGTACCGTAAGTCGTCGCGCGCGAGTATTCAGGGGCGGTAATCCGGGAGTTATCGATTTCTGGGATTGTCTATATTGGGTTCACAGTATATGACGGATCTATAAAGTTAGAGATTACGTGGAACTTACACAATTTTCTTATAAAACTTAACCTTTTCAAAATGAGTACCCCTTTGTGTATAAATACGAATGAAGACCCGTTTAAAAATATCACGTGATTTAATAATTCACATGGTGCGGTAAATCTCGTCCAACCTGTAAATACCACGTGTTAATATAACACACATAATGCGGTCAAGCTCATACAGCCTATACATATCACGTCTTAACATAATGCACATGATGCAGTAAATCTCGTACAACCTGTAAACATCACGTATTGAAATAATGAACATAAAGCATACAACATGTAAATATTTCGTAGTTATAAATCTCACACACTATGTAAATATCACGTTTTCACATAATGCACGTGATAGGTAAATCTCAAACACAGTGTAAATATCAAGTTATTACATAATGTACGTGATAGGTAAATCTCAAACAAAGTGTAAATATCACTTGTTTACACCGTGCACAGGATGCGGTAAATACGTGTGCCAATTACTTGGGAGGATTTCTGTAACAATTCGGGAGCAAACTCGTTTAAGTACGATTTTAATTTATGACTAGAATATTTAAAAATTAATACGCAATTGAAATTGATTGAGCACACCTTTAAATACAAGTGCATATAAAAGGCATATAAGCTGTTTCAAAATTGAATATTAAGACTGTTTAACAAGAAGAAACAATAGGTCTTCTAATTAAAGTTTTGCAATACCACTCATACATGATAACAATTACATGAACAATTACAATAATAAGTTCGCTGTTCTGTCTATTCTACCGTGGCTGACGAATCTGTAATTATATTGAGTGTTTTTGTCAAAACATATGATTGTGTTTAGGTAATGCCGCTTATTTTTGCTAAGTGCTCATTTGATATTGAATGATACCCGCGATGTTTCTCATTTTGGCTCATAAAATAGATGATGGTGGGCTTACATGTCTGATTTCAATTTTCGCGAAACGTTATGAAATTAGTTATATTATTAAGTAATGCCCGTTACATGTTTCATCCTATTGGGGATTTGGAAGCACAGTAAAACGTATAGTTTTGTAACGAAAGCATCTAAACAAATTAAAACACGGAGACAACATTATTTGTTATGAGGTGATCAAATATTTCATTGTGCTATGCTGATGTATTTCCGGCGATTTATATCTCCATGTTCTTGGTAGGTCATATCTAAAAGCGAAATATGATAGTCATGTCTATTCTATTTCAACAGTCCAAATAATGTAATTAACGTCATAAAGAGTGGTTGCCAANTGGTGTCAAATGAGCAAATATAGACATAATGAATAATAAATGATACCGCGTTTAGACTGGCAAATGTAAGTGCACATTTGCGACAAGACGAATCGACATTTATAAGGTTCCACGCATGTTTGTATTGCTAGTAGGAATAACCAAAATGTCCCTAACGGAATGAACTGCGAAATACTAACATGCTAATCATATATAGTATGTCTTTATAATTGCGTTTATATAACGTTCTGCCTCGATATAGAACTATTGCTATGAACATGTGTAACATATGTACGTGTATGCACAGGATTAAATACCATAACAGGTTATGGTAGGCTACATTAAAGCACTGCAGTTATGTAATAAATGTATATAATGTAGAATCATCCATTGTCGTTGACACGAAAGTCTTGTATTCACAACACCTGACATTTTCATTTGATATTAAATTCGTGATTTTTGCATATTATGTCTGGTGTAAGACTCTGGATTTGAACGTTCGATGTACATTTTATTTATTGGTTGAGCCGACCAACAAAATTCCACGCAAAGATGTGTCCGATGGATAATATTGGATTCCCAGTATATAAAGGATCTTTAATGTTAGAGATTACGTGGAACATACACAATTTTCTTATAAAACTTAACCTTTTCAAAATGAGTGCCCCTATGTGTGATAAATACAAATGAAGACCCGTTTAACAATATCACGTGATTTTATAATTGACATGATGCGGTAAATCTCGTCCAACCTGTAAATATCACGTGTTAATATAACACACATAATGCGGTCAAGCTCATACAGTCTATACATATCACGTGTTAACATAATGCACATGATGCATTGAATCTCGTACAACCTGTACATATCACGTATTCAACTAATGCACAAAATGCAGTAGATCTCAAACAACATGTTAATATCACGTAGTTAAAAAATAAAAACCAAATGATGCGGCAAATCTCACACACTATGTAAATATCACGTGTTTACATAATGCACGTGATACGGTAAATTTCAAACACAGTGTTAATATCACGTAATTACATAATGTACGTGATAGGTAAATCTCAAACAAAGTGTAAAATTATATCACTTGTTTACACCGTGCACATGATGCGGTAAATCCGTGTGCCTATTACTGGAGTGGATTTCTGAAAGAATTCGGAAGCAAACTCGGTTAAGTTTAACATTTATGATTAGAACATTAAAAGAATACGCAATAAAATTTGGTTGAACACACCATTAAATACACGTGCAATGAAAAGGCAAGTAAGCTGATTCAAAATTGAATATTGAGACTGTTTTACAAGAAGAAACACTAGGTCTTCTAATTCAAGTATTTCAATACCACTCACACATGATAACACTTACATGAACAATTTCAATAATAAGTTCGCTTTTCTGTCTATTTTACCGTGGCTGACGAATCTGTAATTATATTGAGTTTTTTTTTCTTCAAAACATATGATTGTATTTAGGTAATGCCACGTATATTGGCTAAGTGCTCATTTCATATTGAATGATACACGCGATGTTTTCATTTTGGCTCATAAAATAGATGATGGTGGGCGTATACATGTCTTATTTCAATTTTCGCGAAACGTCATGAAAAAAGTTCTATTATTAAGTAATGCCCGTTACATGTTTCATCCTATTGAGGATTTGGAAGCACAGTAAAACATTTAGTTTTGTAACGAAAGCATCTAAACAAATAAAAAAACGGGGACAAAATTAATGTTTATGAGGAGATCAACTTTTTCATTGTGCTATGCTGATGTATTTCCGACGATGTATATCTCCATATTCTATGTAGATCATATCGGAAAGCGGAATATGATAGTCATGTCTATTCTTAATCAATAGTGCAAATAATGTAATTAACGTCATAAAGAGTGGTTGCCAATGTAACATTCTGCATTGTATGCTATATTTTAGTCATTTGATGTTCTATGTTCTAGATACCTGTAAAAACCAATCTAATGAAAAGAGTTTAGAACATTAGAAACTACATAACAATTCCTTTTTGTTATTATTTAAATAATAGACACTTTTCCTTACAGCTTTAAGGTGCATACTATGACGTTGGATACAAAAGAGTTATTATTTCAATTTCTTAACCACTGCACAACGTATATTAAGACTGAAATAATAATACAACAATCGATGTGTTTGCAATGTTGTACACACCGCTTATAATTTAAATTGTAAAATCCTACATGTAGGAGGTATTTATTCCGAAGAAATGAATACGCCTTTACATTACTTTAAAGATCTCGGTCAAATGAATTTGTTTTGATGTATTCTTTATTTTAACAAAACTGTAATTAATCGTTTAAGATAAGTACTTTAATTTACATTAACCAAGACAATGCAAACTTGCACAAATGCACAAAAATTGCCAAACCGGTCTTAACATTCCCGTTGACAGGTGAAAACAACTCGTTTTGTATTTGGTCTATCGCGAACTTGTAATAAAATAAATGTATATGAACACTGCACATGTTCACCACGGACGTTACACATAAGCGTACTTAAACAACGCTTTAAAAACAAAAGTGCAAGATTGTAAGATTGTCAGTAGTTAGAATTGTCGATTGTACGCATATCGTTGAACCATGGAAATCTTAGAGTGTCTGGGTAAGCGATTAAGGAAACGGGTGTGTCCGTACCGTTAATATTATTATTTTACCATGATCCTTTGACAGACCTATGACGATAACAACAGTGTAAATGACATTTACATTATGTAACAACAGCCACTTTGAACACTTTCCTTGACTGACTGCTGTACACAGGTTGGACTGTAATGTTCATTTAAAAAAAATTGTCAATCAATCTTAAGATGGGTTATTAAACAAAACAGATGCAATTTCTATTGGTCAGTTTTTGAGCATTTGTATTGTTCATCTCTTTTATATTTTTTGTTTACTATTGTGTTAAAGAATAGTTATTTTTTGTGTTTATTTTGATAAAGTGAATAGAGACACTGTTTGATTTATATTTCGAATTATTTCATTACCAGCAGATACCATATAGGTTAAAACAGTATTAATATCAACATCAACAACAAGATGTTTTAATGATAAATATAAAAACAAAACTGTCAATTCAGACTTACTTATTCTACCAAAACTCTGTGTTTTAGAGATTCTTCAATACAGTATAAAATACTAAAAAAACAAACAATGAACATGCAAATATGCACGGAGAAAACTAGCACGTTATGTCCAGGCTGTAGCCGGTAAGAGAGCACATATAATGTACATACATATTCCTAGTGAATTATGCATCTCAAACTATCTGTCTGACCAAAAACAGATGCTGCTGGGAATCATGTAACACTATCGCGTCGAAGTAGCGTTGCATCAATACATTTTCATTTACAATGCATTAATAAAACATTGCTGCTTTTAAGCAAACACATACACATGTGTATGTTTGTGTGGGAACATTGTATTAGTTGTAACATAAAGCAAGAGTTTTATGCCACGATTCGCACATGTAAAATACACAATACAGTTGTTCCAGCAGGAGAGAAAACCCTAATTATGCAATGTGGCCCTTTATCAAACGTAAGGTACAAAAAGCCAAAGAGAGAGATACAACACTTCTTTGTTATATAAGATACTCAGTATATAACACTTGAACACACATGAAAACAACTGTAGTACGTTCAGTTACAGCGAACGTTCGCTATAGTTCAAACCGAAGCGAACCCTCTCGGGTGGTAGTTTGCTAGCGAAACCAAGATGGCGGACAAGTAAGTTGTTGTTGTTGTTCAGTGTAACTTCGATATTTTTTTTTTAGTACATACAATGAATTTAATTATAAACATAGTGTATTTTGTTGGTTAAGTACTTTCTGTAATATTAGCGATTTCCTCAATCAAAATTTCAATCAATTCTCTGGGAGCCGACATCTTGAAACGTTCGCGCCGAACTTATCGTTCAATTAGACCGAAATGGACACGAACGATCATTTGCGAACGTTCGCTGTAACTGAACGCACTACTGGGGATAGCGCTTAGGAACGGACATTGCAAAAGCACTGGCGTTTAAACCATTTTTAAGGAGCTCCAAACCTTACATTTTACCCGGAATTATTCAATCAGTTCGAATATATATGCTTTAAAAAAGT
>VMBQ01011845.1:5000-21147 GCA_007657795.1 Dreissena rostriformis | reverse complement strand
TAGTTATGCAATATGTACAAACTATTGTTTTGAAAATCAGTCGAAAATGAAAGTAAATGTATGTAAAACATTTACGTATATTGACAAACATTTAACAATCAGTGTTTTGACAGGTTGTTTAACCTCAGCGGTCAATTGTATAAACAGTGGCTAATATTAACTGTAGTAAGCTGATAACTGCAGTTATTTACATGGTTATGCTACCTCAATATAATTGTATTTGTATAAACGATGGTTACTTCGTTGTAACATAACCACTCAAATCTGTTTACTTATCACAGTAAAATTACCAACAATGCAACCCTGAAAATGACGTCGTTTTTGCGCTATATATCAGACGAACATGGTCCAATATTGCCTCTGACTCTGTCACAAAAGAAATAAGCGATACACGGGCTTAAACCTTAAGTTACCGAACGTTGGACGTTTTTAAGAACTTAATGAAAGAAAATCTTCATAAACTCAAAGCAAACCAAAGCGACCACTCGTTACCTTAAAAGTAATGGACACCATGCGCGTTGTAGTCAGAAACTTGGTACAAGACATTATTTAAAGCTCCATTAACACTCAAAATCAACGAATATTTCGTAACATATTTCGTAAAATAAAGTTAACCCATACAAAATCAGTGTTTAAAGCAATAGCCATAATGTGAACGCTAGATGTGGTCTGGTAACATAGATTTAACAAGAAACATTGTTACCAGACCACATCTAGCGTTGAAATTATGGCTATTATAAACGGAATACTGATTGTGTATGGGTTAACTTTATTTCACGAAATAATTAACGAAATATTCGTTGGTTTTTAGTGTTTATGGGGCTTTAAAAGTGTATGTCTGGTTATGATGTTTACGCATTAAAACGCAAAACTCATTTATTTATCGTGATGATATTACTATTGTGGTTAGTCTACATTAGCGACACGGTAGTTCACTCGGACCGACGAAGTAGGGTGCAACGAAGCAATAAAACAAAACGAAGCGAACACAAATATGTTCTCACAAGTTTTATTACCGAATCCCGGGTAAATACAGTTTCATGCTTTCTTACATAATTTCACGAATATTATGATAGAATCCCGGTTGTATAAGGTTTGAAGCAATAAAAGTGTGCGTTTTTTGCAACACTGCGTTTTGCAAGATAGAATCTATATTTGAAATATAAAATGAGTAAAATAGACATAAAATTATTCTTTGGGACGAAAGCACTTGCATTGAGTATCAAATTAACTGAAGTTTGTATGTAAATAGCTAATATGTATTTAATGTCCATGCCATTAAGCATAAAATATTGGGGACTTAAAATGATAACTCCATTCGTTTCAAGTTACCGAGTTAATATACCGGTACGTACCATCACTAAAATTATGTTTCAATTAAGCTTTATTTAATTTAATTCTTACATAGTTGATAAGTCTACTTATTGTTCTGTTCACTGAGCATACTGTATCTAATAGATATTGAAGTGTACAGAAAACAGAACACTGTTTAAGCTTTTCTCGCAATTGGTTCACTTTAAGTGGTTAGTTATTTACATGGCATAAACATATTTAGGTCACGAAGAGAAATTTCAGATTTGCATAAAATAATGAAATTAACCTTTGCATCCTTCGGTCAACATGTACATGATTTTGTTAACAAGTAAAATTGCATATTAATAAAGAAATGCCAGAAGCAAATGTCATACAAGCGTCATAAATGTTAATCTTATTATACGTAATATTTTCATGTAAGGAAGTTTCACATATTTTACAAAATAATGTCATAAACACATTTCGAACAGGTTTTACATAACATGTTTAAACTATTCAGTTGATGTATAACTATGTTTGTGTTTTTATTTGTTCATAAAACAAAGTAAATAAATAAATATTCATTTTTTTTCAGTTTATAAAACTAACCTTTCCCAACCATTACAAACATTAGTGTTGCATGAACAAACGCAGTTTGACTCTAGTGAATTGTCATTATTACAAAATATTTGAACACAGTTATTTTGTTCATTCTATTTATACAGAATATATATTTGTTATTAAGCCTGATTATCCACAAGTTGTTTTATTGTACTGCTATTGAAACCGAACGTTAGAAATTGTGGACACTTATGCTTGAGAGTTGTGGGATTGAAGACTTTAAACGCTTCATCCAGATCAGTGACATTGAGCAATGTGTGAACATATTAAAGTTGGGCTCTGAAACATCTCAGAAGCATTTTTTGCAGCTTGGTATTGCCGTCTCAATTTGCAAATTGCTTCATTAATTCAGCGATAATGCTGCCACTGATTAGAAACATGTCCAGATGTTTTATGTTGTTCTCTTTTTTGTAATGTGATCTCTTATCTGTATGCGTATTTGATTGTCCATAACGTATACTGTTGTCTTTATGTACATGTAACATAACAATTATTTATATACTTACTTTAGTTATGTTACTTATCTTTGTAAATAATCTAATGGCTGTATTGAGTTGCTTCATTTTGATCTCTTGTATGTCTTTATACTCGATTGTATTTAATTGTTTGTAATCTGTATTATATGTAATGCTCTTCATGAATGGAGGAAAATAAAAGTCTATCTATCCATCTAAATGGAAAAAAGTCTATCTGTATAATCGAATGTTATTGCACGATGATTAAAGAAAAATATATTTTCACGAGTGGGGGCGTTACAGGATGCAGAATCAACGGGGTTTTCAGGGATTTACACACGGACTGGAAAGAATGCAAACGGTTAGAACTTTATTTTCGCAAATATCTCAAGTTATTGAAATACATTTGCAAAACTATTTGATTTTCTTGCAGTTTGTGCCGATATCTTAAGATGTTATTATAAATCATTGAATACGTTTGAAATCGGTGCCAAAATTTAACTTTGCGTGAAGCATAACCGTCTACATAAATGCTATACACATCGAATTTTTGGCCAAGAACACAGGCTTATGAAATAAAGTAATTCTGGTGTGTTTTCGCATTGCCATAAGCAGCATAAATAACTGCCTGTTATGCACTAGTTGAAATTCTTAAAAATAAATGTTTAAAAGTTATTAAAAAAAAAGTACCACTTACCGGTGTGATTACATCCATTTAAGTTGTATAATGAACCCCACAAAGTCACTTGATCCTGCACCCTGGTTATGAAGAGCGTTAATCGATTACTTTAAATGCACTTTTATTACGGAATTTGATGTTGGTGTATTTTTATAGGAAAAACAGTGAAGACAAAACGTTTTAAAAACGCGTTAATTATCGCAAAAAAACAACTTCAAAGCAGATCTAAGATAACTACGCCGAACAAAGCACACTTTTCTTCCGTATATGAAATTAGATCTGTAAATTTTAATTGCATTTCATTATGTTAAATTAAAGCATCGGATAACATGTTATTACGCACACACACACACACACAAAAAAGTGTTTCTCTGTCATGAGGAATCAACTCGATCGTTGTTCAGGTAATTGAACATAAAGATGAAACATATTTTAAATTTTAGTTGACGGTTAACTATAAAAATAAACATGACCATAACATGTATTCATGAAGTATTCAATACATTGCATTTATTCATCACGATAAAGTAAGTTTCAAAGTGATAAAATGTCACAAATATAATAATAAGATAAAATGAAATATCACTTACCGAGACTCAGTAAAAGCACAGTAAGGTAGACCTCCATCTTGACCTCAACGCTGATCGTGTATAATGATCCGCCGAGTCGATTGGATCTGTATTACAAACCGGTAGGTGGCGGGTCCAATAAACGAGTCATTTTCAAAAATTAGTGTCATTGGCCAACAATATCACCAGTTTAAACAAATCCGAAATGAAAATCCTGTTCCAACATCCGTTTGCATGATTTTTTGTCAATTAACCATACATGTCTTTAATGTGCAATGCCTTTGATCTACCGATGTAAAGCGTTTAAATTCATATAACAGCAAACACTACATTATTGTACAAACCAAAATAGAAAAGACAGATTTCTATCAAACAATCATCAAGGGTGAACCTCGATTATCATCATCATCATCACCACCACCACCATCATCATCATCATCACATCATCATCATCATCATCATCATCATCATCATCATCATCATCATCATCATCATCATCATCATCATCATCATCATCATCATCCACAGCATCAGCATCAGCATCAGCATCGTCATCGTCATCATCATCATCATCATCGTCATCATCATCATCATCATCAGCAGCAGCAGCAGCTTGAGTATCATCAACATCAGCATCATCAGCATCATCATTAAACAGACGGCAAATATGACATTTATATTAAATGTCATTTAATGATTATGGAGTTAAACGAACCAGTTTTAAATATTGCTATTTTCAAACAATATAATGATTAATTTCTTGAAAACATTTATAATTTACTGTTCATAACACTATAGATTTCAGTCGCCCATTGAAGTCGCTTCTTTTGTTCCAAATCGGCTGTTTAAATTAGAAATAAATCAGCAACGGCTTGTTGCATAGAAAGTGAAAACAAGTTTAATCATTAGAGCAGATATCGTAAAAGGCTGCTTTATTGCTCATTTATTGTCACTAATGTATTTTCTAAATTACATTTAAATAATTTTCTTTCATAATGTTTCTGGTAAAATACGTTCTGAAGCGGCGAATAATGCGAGGAATTACTTAATAAATCTTGAAATACAAAAATCGAAGCTTAGGCCATAACAAACTGAACTGGTTCATATCTTTATATTCTGCCCTAATGTGGTCATCCATGAGTAGAAACTTAACATTTGTACAAGTCAGTGGTAGTTTTAAAGTCAGTGATAAACACTGGGCCTAATCATAGTTGGAAGAGTTGTTTATTTGCAATATCTTTCAAGTATCGGTGAGTACGACGTATCTATGTAATCAAAAATGCCGAATATCTGCAACGTGACTTCTTAGTCCTGGTTGCAATTTATTTTTTCAATATTTAATTAAACACGGTAGTAAATACAAAAATATCTAACAAATGGCCTATCTACGGTTAAGTAAGATCTCTTTTTAAAAACAAAATGCGACGTCATTCACAAAAATATTTCACAGTTGCATAAGTGTTCTTTCAGAGTTAGCGAGTGTTTCACGATTTGTTGATAGCTATTTAATGAATGGAAACATTCCAGAGTAAAATGACGTCAAAAGGCGGTGCGCGTGTAAGTCGCCTCTGTTCTTTAACATGTATGGGCATGCTTCTACAATAACTCGCTAAAACTCCAAGCCAGTCAATTTGAAATTAAATGTTGCTTTTTGCTTGGATGTTTCACTTGGTTGTTTGTAATTAATATATGTACCCTGACAGACATTACGCTACGAAAATATCTAGTTGGGTTAGATTACATATATACTTGTTTCGGACCTGCACTAAATAAGGCGGAGGAGCCCCAACTGGTCACATTGATTACATGAGTACTTAAAAAGGATCTAATAAGCTGTGATTTAGCAAGTGAAGCATAAAATATTGCTGTTTTGTTCACAAGAGGAAGCGAACATTTCAATCAAAACAGGACTTCTTTAAATAATACGTACGCCATATTGCTTTTGCATTGAATTTATTTAATTGCATCAGTCTGAAATCATAATTGACTGCACGAGTTTGTATCATATGAACTGGTCCTAAATGAATGCTCGTTAATTACCCTGTTCATGTCTGCCTATATCCAGTCAGCATTGATCGGTCGCGGTTTACCTCAATATTCCGTCCACGCATTGCTTATTTCACAAAGTTTCATAAATGTTTTATAAAAGCTTACACGCTCTGGGAACTGGAAGCACAGGAAAACATCCACTATGAATATGTAATCGCTAGACCTGATGCTTGTTAGCATATACATTGTCATTAACTGACAGTGAGCTATGTGAATAAATGCCTTTTTATATTTCCCCACAGGAATTTTTATATAGAAGCGGTGTTCGGAACCAATATCTTAAATCGATGTTTGAAATCAATACTCATGTAATGTGTTATACAATAGCATGAAATCATTAATTGACTACAAATTGACATATATTATGAACATTTTGCTATTCAGATGTATATTCAGATGCATATTCTGAACATTGCACACTCGCAACTGGTTTCTTCAACATGGACACAACTCAGTTGTTAACAGTCAATAACACAATTCAATAACGAACGCTCGATACGAGTATTATTGTATAAAGAGGACATTATTGGCAATCTAACACGGTGATGCGCGTGCTAGTCGGCGATGCGCGTGTTTACATATATGGACATGCTTCTACAATCACTCGCTCAAACTTCAAACCAGTTAATTGAAAAAAAAATGTTGCCGTTTGCTTGGATGTGTAACTTGGTTGTTTGTAATTAATATATTTTTATTTTCAGTTGCCTAAAATCACCAAATTTAAGCTAACGAGAAGACAAATATGATAGACGTTTACTGGATATGGATAACCATAATGTCAGAGACAATGGGACGCCAGTCTATAAAGTTTCAAGGGTGTTTGGTTTACCAGTAAGTACCCTGAGAGACATAACGCTAAGGAATCATCAAGTTGAGCCATATTACCTGTATGCTTGCTTACTTAATACTGAGGAGGATGCCCAACTGGTCACATTGATTAAATGAGTAAGATTGAGTACCGCTCTTCGAGGCATGAGTTCCTGAAACTGGCCACTGACTTTGCGATAATGATAAGCCTTGCCAAGAAGAAGCCAACTTAAAACTTCATGGTAGAATAGGTTTGAAAGTCACAATTCAAGTATGCCCATGACCAAGCCCCAGACACTGCCAACGGTTAAGACCAAATGAACATCAGCTGCACTGATTGACTCGTATATTTCAGAGCTGAAGAAAGTCGTCGAGGCCATCAGCATCAGTTCTTAGCCTTAGCATATCTGGAACATTCATGAACCCGACTTTAGGACGGAGCACAACCCTTGAGAGGTCGTGTGCGTGAAAAAAAAAACAGTCAACTCGGTTACGTCAACCAGAGGAAAAAAAATCACTATGATTGCTGTGCTGCGGGAGTGAGATTACCCTCATTCTTCATCTATCCAGGTCAACGTTGAAGAATTGACCTCTTGGATGGTTCCTGGCGTACCTGTGATTAACCTTTTCGATGGCATAAGTCGCACACCAATCCCACCATGGATGCATATGGAAAACAAAATAACAGTTTTGGTTATCATGCACACACTTCTCATGTCACCCATCCTCTGTAAGTTGGATGTTTCGGTCCCTTCAAGAACGACTACAACAGCTCGTGCCAGGCAAAAATGAAGCAGCACCAATGTCAACATGTGAATCGATACAAAATTGTTTCCAAATCAAGCAAAGCTTACAACAAGAGTGTTTCACCAGGCAATCTCATCTCATCTTTTCAGAAACCGGTATCTACCCTCTTCAACCATCAACGATAACGGCCAACAAGACTTCACATGCAAACCACACGTCGTTTTGGCGACCTTCAAATTCGCAAATACAACAGAACAATACTACAATAATCAGCCAACATAAAGTGTTTTGTTAACACATTTATTTATTCATCGCTTTGTAGAAAAAATATTTTCGCAAAACGCATAAGTATTTACAAATGGCGTTAAACATAAATATACATAAAGTTTAATATTACTTCTAAGTTTGTGTATTTTTTCTGCTGTTAATGCTGTTTTATGTGTGATTGAAATGCAAGTGTATGTTCTATTATTATAGGGGCTGCCTACTTTATGGACTAAAGCCAATGTGAGGTAATAAATGTACTGAATCTTTGCATTGTTATGAATTTTTGTTTTGACTTATTTGCAGCTCGATCAATAAAACTGTAACACACTGACATTGTCCATGTTTTCCATTCAGACTTCGAGTGTTAATTGATTTTTTTACTGTATACTTTGTTTGTTAAGATATGTGAACTATAATAAGGTGGCAATGGTGTTATGGATATAGTGTTATCCTTCAGGGGCTACCGGGTTTGGTTCCCATTATTTACCGTTGATCACCCCCAACGACACCTGGTTCTGCATAGGAAACTGACCAAAGTTTCTCAAAATCATTATTGACTATATTATTTGCGTAATATTTTACATTTACACATCTACACACAATTTGTAAAAGAAAAAGCGATAAAACAAGTTTCTGTTAAAGATGTATGTTCGTACAAAGTATCACAAGAATGTAGAGTCTATACAATGTAATTGGATTTTACCAGTTTACAAAATAATTGAATTCCAGCAAAATCAGCTGTGTAGAAACTAGAACTCCGCTGTCTTACTCGATATTTTGCATCGTCTCTAAGACATGTAGAATACTTCCGAGCCCTTCTTTTGTGTGTGAATGAGATACTAGTGCATAACTCCTGTTACCGATTTATTAAGTGTGAAGTAATAACAAAATAAATAACTCAAACTTACGCTATATTGTGTCGACCTTCTCCTTGCCCTAGTGGTTAGGGCGTTCTTTTACAGATCTGGTTGTCGATGGTGCTAGCCTCACTCGGGACGTATTCTGACATGGTCGGCGGCTTTCCAGCATCTAGTTTCCAGTGCCTTCCTTCCAAGCGCCCTGCATTACGGATATGAAACGTGAGTAATGCTGTTCATAAGTAAAGGTGTCTCTTAAGTGACAACTTGCTGGCCCTAACTAAAAGTGGTGGCGCTATCATACACACACACGTTATTTCACTTTCATTAAGTCATGATGATAACGACACTTCCATTCAGTCAAAAGACACATAGTAAAGAGTTGCACACGTGTACAGCTGGGCTGCGTTATCTGATCCCAATTAACAGACTACCGGCTGTCCTGTCTCACACACATCTACATCTAGACTACTTTTGTGTGCTCCCAACCCACATACTAGCGGCTATTCTGTCTTACACACGTTTGCACCTGGTCTACTTTATCTGATCCCTACCCACAGATACGCGGATGCACTGTCTCACAAATTGTACATCTGGACTACTTTGTTTGATCCCAACCCACACACTAGCGGCTGTCCTGTGTCAGACATGTGTACACCTGAACCACTTTGTATGATCCCAAACCACAGACTAGCGGCGGTCTTGTGTCAAACACGTGTACACATGGACTACATTTTTTTTATCCCAACCCACTAACTAGCGGCTGTCCTGTCACACACACATGTACACATGGACTACGTTGTCTGATCCCAACCCACTGACTAGCGGCTGTCCTTCCTCACACACATATACACATGGACTACGTTGTCTGATCCCATCTTACATACTAGCGGCTGTCCTGTCTGACACACATGTACTACTGAACTACGTTGTCTGATCCCAACCCACTGACTTGCGGCTGTCCTGTCTCACACACGTGTACACCTGGACTGCGTTGTCTGATACAAACAAACAGACTAGCGGCAGTCCTGTCTCACACACATGTACAACTGGACTACGTTGTCTGATCCCAACCCGCAGACTAGCGGATGTCCTGTCTCACACACATGTACACCTGGACTACGTTGTCTGATCCCAACCCACAGACTAACGGCTGTCCTGTCTCACACACGTGTACACATGGACTGCGTTGTTTGATCCCATCCCACTGACTAGCGGCTGTCCTGTCTCAGACATTTGTATACCTGGAGTACGTTGTCTGATCCCAACCCACAGATTAGCGGCTGTCCTGTCTCACTTACGTGTACACCTGAACTACGTTGTCTGATCCAAACCCACTTACTAGCGGCTGTCCTGTCTCACACATGTACACCTGGACTACGTTGTCTGATCCCAACTCAAAGACTAGCGGCTGTCCTGTCTCACACACATGTTCACCTGGACTACATTGTCTGATCCAAACCCAAAGACTAGCGGCTGACCTTACTCACACATATGTACACCTAAACTACGTTGTCTGATCCCAACCTATAGACTAGCGGCTGTCCTGTCTCACACACGTGTACACATGGATTACGTTGTCTGATCCCAACCCACAGACTAGCGGTTGTCCTGTCTCACACACATGTGCAACTGGACAACGTCATCTGATCTTAACCCACAGACTAGCGGCTGTCCTGTCTCACACACATGTACACATGGACAACGTTGTCTGATCCCAATCCACTGACTAGCAGCTGTCCTGTCTCACTCACGTGTACACCTGAACTACATTGTCTGATCCCAACCCACAGACTAGCGGCTGTCCTGTCTCACACACATGTACACCTGGACAACGTTGTCTGATCCCAACCCACTGACTGGCGGCTGTCCTGTCTCATTCACGTGTACAACTGGACTACGTTGTCTGATCCCAACCCTCAGACTAGCGGCTGTCCTGTCTCACACACATGTACACCTAGATTACGTTGTCTGATCCCAACCCGATGACTAGCGGTTGTCCTGTCTTACACATGTACATCTGGACTACGTTGTCTGATCCCAACATACAGACAAGCGGCTGTCCTGTATCACACATGTATACACCTGGACTACATTGTCTGATCCCAACCCACAGACTAGCGACTGTCCTGTCTCACACAAATGTACACCAAGACTACATTGTCTTATCCCAACCCACTGACTAGCGGCAGTCCAGTATCACAGATGTATACAACTGAACTACGTTAATTGATCCCAACCTTCATACTAGCGGCTGTCCTGTCTCACACAAGTGTACACCTGGACTAAGTTGTTTGATCCCAACCCACAGACTAGCTGCTGTCCTGTCTCACACATGGTTAAAAATGGACTACGTTGGTTGATCCCAACCCACTGACTAGCGGCGGTCCTGTCTCATTCACGTGTACAACTGGACTACTTTGTCTGATCCCAACCCACTGACGATCGGCTGTCCTGTCTCACACACGTGAAAAACTGGACTACGTTGTCTGATCACAGCCCACAGACTAGCGGCTGTCCTGTTTCACACACCTGTACACCTGGACTACGTTGTCTGATCCCAACCCACATACTAGCGGCTGTCCGGTTTTACACAAATGTACACCTGGACTACGTTGTATGATCCCAACCCAATAACTAGCGGCTGTCATATCTCACACACATGTACACCTGAACTACATTGTCTTATCCCAACCCACAGACTAACGGCTGTCCAGTCACTAACACATTGACACATGGACTTAGTTATATGATTCCATCCCACAGACAAGCGGCTGTCCTGTCTCACACATGTACACTTGCACTAAGTTGTCTGATCCCAACCCACAGACTAGCGACTGCCCTGTCTCACCCACGTGTTTTCTTGTCTCACATCCGTTTACATTTTAACTACTTTGTCTGATTCAAACCCACTGACTAGCGGCTGTCCTGTCTCACACACGTATACGCCTCTACAACTTTGTGTGCTCCCAACCCACAGATAAGCGGCTGTCCTGTCTCTAACATATGTACACATGGACTAATTTGTCTGATCCCAACCCACTGACTAACGGTTGTCCTGTGTCACACACGTGTACATCTGAACTACGTTGTATGATCCCAAACCACAGACTAGCGGCTGTCCTGCATCACACACGTGAACACCTGGACTTCTTTGTCTGATCACAACCCACAGACTAGCGGCTGTCGTGTATCACACACATGTTCACCTGAACTACTTTGTCTGATGCCAACCCGCTGACTAACGGTTGTTCTGTCTCACACACGTGTACACCTGAACTACGTTGTCTGATCCCAACCCACAGACAAGCGGCTGTCCTGTGTCACACACGTGTACATCTGAACAACGTTGTCTGATTCCAACCCACAGACTAGCGGATGTCCTGTCTCACACACGTGTACACCTGATCTACTTTGTCTGATGCTAACCCACTGACTAGCGGCTGTCCTGTCTCACACACACACATATACACCTGAACTACGTTGTTTGATCCCAACCCACTGACTAGCGGCTTACCTGTATCATACACGTGAACACCTGTACTACGTTGTCTGATCCCAACCCACAGATTAGCGGCTGCTCTGTCTCATACACGTGTAAGCCTGGACTACGTTGTCTGATCCCAACCCACAGACTAGCGGCTGTCCTGTCTCACAGTCATGTATATCTGGACTACGTTTTCTGATCCCAACCCACAGTCTATCGTGTGTATGGTCTCACTCACTCGTACAATCCACATAGTAGTGGTTGTCCTATCTCACACATGTGTGCACAAGGACTACGTTGCCTCATCCCAATCCATAGACAAGCGGCTGTCAGGTCTCAAACTCCACAGACAAGCGTCAGTTCTGTCTCAGACACATGTACACCTTGACTATTTTGGCTGAGTCCAGACTGCAGAAAAGCAGCTGCCCTGTCTCACACACGAATACACTCCTTCCCACAGACTCACGGATATACTGTCTCACACACGAGTACACTCCTACCCACAGACTAGCGGATATACTGTCTCAAACACGAGTGTACTCCTACACACAGACTAGCGGATATACTGTCTCATCCCAATCCACAGACTAGCGGCTGTCCTGTCTCAAACTCCACAGACAAGTGTCAGTTCTGTCTCAAACACATGTACAAATTGACTATTTTGGCTGAGCCCAGACTGCAAAATAGCAGCTGCCATGTCTCATACACGAATACTCTCCTACCCACAGACTAGCGGATATACTGTCTCACACACGAGTACACTCCTTCCCACAGACTAGCGGATATACTGTCTCCCTCACGAGTACGATCCTACCCACAGTCTAGCGGATATACTTTCTCACTCACGAGTACACTCCTTCCCACAGACTAGCGTATATACTGTCTCACACACGAGTACACTTCTACCCACAGACTAGCGGATATACTGTCTGACTCACGAGAACGATCCTACCCACAGACTAGCGGATATACTGTCTCACACACGAGTACACTCCTACCCACATACAAGCGAATATATACTGTCTTACACACGTGTACACCGAGACTACTTTGTCTGATCCAAACCCACGTAGTACCCAAACACAAGCGCTTGCCAGTCAGTGCATGATTTTCCATGGATGCCAGGAGAGTACAACCCATTGATAATGTCAGAATCTTGCTATGACTGTGGTTAGATACACATAGCCTGTTACCATCCATAGATAATATCAGATGTGTGATGTGACTATGTGGTTTGACAACACACGATTGGGTACCATACATAGACAATGTCAGGAGCGAGCTGTGGATGTGGTAAGATACACACAGTTGGGTACCTTCCATACACGAAGTCAGGAAATTGCTGTGAATGTGGTAAGAAACACACAGCTGGGTACCATCCACATATAATGTCAGGAGCGTGCTGTTACTGTTTGTTTTTCTAAAAGTGAACATGTACTGTGTACATAAAGGAGTTTCCCGCTGTACAGCAGACAATTATTTTCAATTTAATTAAACGATATTTTCGTTTATTTTCTGATACTTTTATTGGCAAGGTATTAAGCTTTGAATGTATGTCAAAAACGTTCAATTAAGCAGGACAAGTACCCTTTTGTTATTCCGCGCCGCGTCCCGCACATTAGTGATTATGTCGAAATCGGAGTCTGTTTGTGCTACTTCGATCGCAAGCTACATTTCCCCGTTGAATATAAGCTTGAAAATGGTGCTGTAGCATTATTGATTTAAAAGACAGGTCTGAAGTCTTCCAATAAAATATTCATAATTCACTTGTAAAATGAATAACTGATAAAATGACCATGCGGGAATGGTTTAGATATCTGATAAGGGCTGTATGTGAAAAGTGATGTGGTTAATAGTTTTAAAGCTGCCTCCAAATTATTCATTGTTAACACAGAATTCTTGGTTTTTAACCATGATGTTCGAATCTAGGTAGCGTGCAAAACAAAACTAGGTCATCATTTTAAATAAAAATAAAATATATAACACTAGTAATAAATTAAACTAATGTTACAAGTCTGAACTCTCTCATCAATATGAGGGATAGGATTGGTTGTCGTTACTCCACGTTGACTGCAATGCTATTCACTTTACTTACGTGTATCATTTATGTTATATTGTAATTCGAGATTAACGTTATGCTCCCTTTCGAAGAAGGAGGCATATTGCAGTCGGTTTATACGGCTGTGCGAAAGTTCCTGCTTCAGCCCTAACTTTGCCATATATTGATGGATTTTGTTTTGAAATGACATACACAAATTTCCACTATTAAAACACAACGTGTCGGTTGAATAAACCTCAAAGGTCAAGGTCTCAAGTAGTTGTCAAAGTTCAGATTTGACCAGATTAAAATTTCCTGTCTCAGACATAATGTAGTCGAACATTGATGTATTTTGAAATAACTTGGCACAAATGCAATTCATAATAAGACGATCTGTCTCTACCTCAATGGTCAAGGTAACGCTTCAAAGATCACATTTGGCCATACAACAACTTATTCGGACTGAAACTTCGTATTTCATCGTGCTTTTAAAAGATAATTTAAATCTAATGACAAGCATGAGGATATGGCATTTCGTGTGTTAAACACGTCTTGCTTCATCACAAGCCAGGTCACACTAATCGGGTGTCTATACAAAGATTGTGCAAGCGTTAACGTTTTCATTCATCATTTAATTTTAAAAACACATACCACAAATGACTACCACGAGGAGACTTAGTGTCGCATGTATCACCTGCTTCATTACCTCAAAGGTCAAAGCCACATTTAGAGGTCAAAACTCATATTTTTGCAAACAACAGCTGTTTTTTTACATTACCGGAGTTGTGAAATGAGGAGGCATCCGTGCCCTATGACCGCACGTCTTCTTCATTTACGTCCATCCTATTGTTCTCGTACAGGTCAAGTCTTCAACCATTTTTGTACTTTAAATCAGGTGAGAGCTTAAAGGCCATTATGGTCCTATTGTTTATGTCTTTTTTTCATGCAGAAGTGAGTTTTAATTGAACGAAATAAAATAAATTTAGATACAAAAGAAGGATATATAAATGTACTTAGGTTAAAAAAGCATACAATTCTATACACATTATTTAAGACTTCACTTAAGTTTTTGTACAATCATTATTATAGGCATTGCCATTCTTATTTGAAAAGTGACGATGAAGACATTGGTGCAAATATGTTTTAATAGAAATTCGCTATCAACTCGATTATCGAAAACAAATGCCGTGCATTTACGAAACTGCAATGACGTGATTTAATATGATAATGTAATGGTTGTTATCGTCAAATGAAAAAAAATATGAAAGGCAAAATAGATGCGATAACAAAAACAGTTGAAATATAATGTCATATATTGCAAAGTCAATAATTGATATGCTGAAATTAGTTTCATAAAAAAAACATGTATGCGATCATCACAATTACCACACATTCATCATTTTTTTAATGAATAATTCAAGATCTAGATATACATGCATACATCAATTGTCATAGAAAAATGAAACATACACTTAAATCATTACCCAGATTGTCCTACAAAATGGACTGAGCTGTCATTTGTTGCCTTATAGTTCTTTGTATGAAATGTAAACAACCAGCATATTCATGTAACTCCAGTATAGAGTGTATCAGTATGGGTTGATATTTCAGTTGTAAATGACATTACACGATTGAAATGTCCAATCGAGTTACGTCAACAATATACGATAAATAGGAAGTCAGTAGTATAGACGTAAGGGTTTATCAAATGCAGAGGCGGTACACATTAGTACTTTTTTCGAACTGACTGTTTGTTTGATTAAAATTTATTCCTTTTACCAGCACAGCAAATACGACGCACAGTATAATTTCCATGATTTTTTTTGTTAGACCGTAAGAATTTTTTTCCAATTAATAATGTTAGAACATGCACATGTGTGTATGCGAACAATAATTGTTTGTCACACGTATGTGACGGAAATACAATACAAATGATAAAACTACATGTAAGAGAACAGCAAACGAACCGAGTGATATGTGTTCACAATTTGACTGTTTCTGACACATTTATAATTGCGTCTGCGTAGAAAATATCTTAGCAACTATATAATTTATTAATGGTTTTACAAGATGATGACTATTGTTGGATACCCACGGCTAACCATTCTATTAAAGGTCAACACGGGAACAATTAAACTTGGGTTAGTCTGTTGATTAAAGCAGTTTAAGAAATAAAAAAAAGACGTTACGGACAAAACAAGAGATCGATACACGCAGATTTACTTTGTATAATTTTGTGTACTGCTATTACATATTAGTTTACCTTTAAATCATGTTT
>VMBQ01011844.1:6288-17064 GCA_007657795.1 Dreissena rostriformis | reverse complement strand
CATGAGGGCCCTGGGTACCTTCCCCTGATGGCCAGAGAGGGCCATGGATAATAACCTTGTTTTGTTTTATTAGTTCCTTTCAGGCAATTTTTGCAAACATACTAACATCAGTTACTTAAATAATTTTGTTACTTCTTATCGATAAGAAATTCTCACATGAGTATGCAGATTGACAGAAGCTCTTCCCGCGTACTGCGCCATCTTGTGGCGATAGTTGAGGTTGTTGCAGACTATCTGCGTGCGGTGTTTGTCCAACAAGTCGGGGTAGGAGGAGTCCGCACCGATACTCACCGCCAGCAGACGATGGACCAGGATGTCAGAGTACCTGTCAAATGTGACAACCAAAGCAATGGCTGTATGTGAAACTGGTGGACATGCTTAACATTCGAGCCTTGCTCTGGGAAAATGGGGTAAAATGCATGTGCATAAATTGTAATCCCAGGAATCAGGAATGTTCTCTTTTATGGTATTATTCGTTTAAACCAGTTCACTTCTTAGCAAAAATCCAGTTTAGGCGGAAAGTGTCGTCCCTTATAAGCCTGTTCGTAAGCCTTAACATCCATTTGTACAGAGCAAGCCTCATTTCTAAAACAAATACACTAGTTTTGAATTAACTAATCTTAAAAAATGTGTGTAAGCCAATCACAAAATTACAAATTTGGCCCTTCTTGTTCCCACTGGAACGAACATATCTTAAATACAGAGAAAAAAGAAAATCCTCTTTAAAATGTAATGCATGTACATGTAATTTTTATAATTGTTATTTACATTAACACTACCACCATAGAAGATTTTACAATTAAATTGCTAGTTTCAGTTCTTTATGAAATGTTCTTCTCAAATTACATGATTTCCTTATGAAGTATTCCCCATTCAATGGATACTAGACCTGTAACAAAAGCAGTAAAAACACAGCCCGCACATACCTTCTGATTGGAGACGTAAAATGTGTATAAATCGCCGCAGCCAATCCATAGTGGAGGAAATCAGACTCGGGAATCATTCCGCTGCAGAAGTAGACTGCCTGCATCATGCATCGCGTGGTCATGATTCGTAACATTGTGTTGAAGTACGCATCCTCAGGAATGGTGGCCACCTCGAGACTGTCAGCCAGATCCTTGCCTCGCGACACATTCATCTTGAATCCCTGCAACCATCATTATATTGCTGTTTGTTAGTTTGTAAGGATGAGACATTGATTGTGAATTTTATTTCATAAACAAGATTTAACCTGTTGTACCTTCTATTTTTATTTTTTGTTCCACAACAACGGGTTATTATGTTATAAAACAATCAAATTCATTTAATTGATATCCCCCGCCCATTTTCAAAATTTTGTGACAAACAGAATGACGGACGGCATTTGGCAGGTGATTAAAAATCACTCGTCCTGTAAGCAAACAAACCAGAATATTTAACTCGTCCTGGAACAAAAATCACTTGTCAGGATGAGCAGACGAGTGAAAGTTTCGTGCCCTGGTGATTGTGTGCTAATCTTTCATCGCCGTCTACTACATTTAAAGTACAATAATTCTTTTTTTTTCTCATAAAATGTTAATGATTCCAGAATGAAAAAGAGTTATTCAACTAAAAATGTGACCATAGGACATACTTGCCTGCTATATATGGCACTGGACATGGAATTGAGTGTTGAGTGATAGACATTATGTACAATTAAAACAGCCAGTAGAATTGATGAAGAAAGTAAATACAAGGTACAGTCTAACCTGTCAATAAAGACCACTCAAGGGATTTGGGCGTTGTGGTCTTTGTTCATAGGTGGTCTTTATTCGCAGGGTCGATTGAAAGGAATTCGCAGGGTCGATTGAAAGGAATTGAAAGGATTGGGAGGAAATCGTTGTGGTCTTTATGGACAGGTGGTCTCTATTAAAAGGTGGTCTCTGGGACAGGTTTGACTGTATATACTTTTGCCACTAATTTTTAAACCTCATGCCTATAACTGACAGGGATAACACTATAGGCTGCCATAATCATACCGGGGGCAAATTTAAATTATAAGTGGGTTTTTCAAATAATATACCATGTGTGTTAAAATTGAAAATGCATACTTTCACAGTGAAAGTTTTCATTATATGGAGTGTATAATTGGTGATGTTCTTATTTGGTGCTATCATTATTGACCGCAAATAAGTGTTTCATTCCGACAGCTACATTATGATCACTGGGATGTCAACAGTCATCATGCACATAAAACTGAACTGTACCTTTGACAGCGCCGCCTTTATGAGAGGTTCAAAGTTGGACACCGGTGGGGCGGGGTGTCGGCGTAACACGGCGCAGTTGGGAAATTCCTCCTGAATCTTCTGCGCCGTGGCGATATTGGCCAGTAACATGAACTCCTCCACCATCGAGTTTGTGTCCCTGTTTAATGGGACATGTGTTCTTTATAAGAGCTGCGTTCTAGGAAAATGGGGCTTAATGCATGTTCGTAAAGTGTCATCCCAGATTAGCCTGTGATTCGCACATGCTAATCAGGGATGACACTTTCCGCCTTAACTGGATTTTCGCTAAGAAGAGTTTTTCTTTGAACGAAAAATACCATAAGAGCAAAAGTGTCATCCCTGATCAGCCTGTGCGAACTCCACAGTCAAATCAGATGACACTTTACGCACATGCATTAAGCCCAGTTTTCCCAGAGCGTGGCTCATTAGAAGCCTTTGCATCATTATTTTGGCATAAAATGATCAATTATTTCATATCATATGCTTTCCTGATACTCTTTGTAGTGAATAATAATAAATGGCAATATAAAATTTAACTGTTAAAAACCCTTGACTCAGTGATACATCACACTTGCTTCATAACTGCCTACATACATCTAATTGTGATTCAATATTAACATATATTACACCTCAGAGATATTGGTCCTTCTATATCTATATGACCGGTTTCAGTCTGTAAAATGCGATAGAGAAACCTAAGAGTATATGGACTGGTCACTATTTTTTGTATATGGACCGTTCTTGTTTACACACCACTAAATTTGCACTGTTATAATATATAACATAAAATTAATAAAATATATAATATATCATATTTATATTAAATAATATAATATATCATATTTATATTAAATAACATAATATATAATATATAACCTAAAATATATAATATATAATATTTTGATTAAATAATATAATATATAATATATACAACACTGTTCAATGGTACAGGGGAAACTCTTCGGTGTAATATAAGAAATATTAAACTTCACTACGGCCCCAATGGCATTATAGTGACCAGCCAGGCAGCCAAAAAATGTATATGGACCTCAGCCTACGGCTTAAGTCCATATAATGTTTGTGGCTGCCTGGCTGGTCACAATAATTCCATAGAGACCTCAGTGGGGTTTACTATTTCTTATGTATTTCATCCCACAAATGAAGCTTATTGTATTGCACAAAATATTTACGTACCGGTAAAAGAAAGAACACATCAGCATGGTAGACAAAAGTAATATCAGGCCCAGGATTACGCAAATCATTATTCAACCTAAAATTGTTGACCAATAAAAATATGGGCACAGATAAGTATTGATTGAATGAGAAATAGACATGTTTCAAGGTCACAGAGCTGTTTCCAGTCTTCAAATACATACAATAGTTGTTTAGCTTGGACGTCTATTGGATCGTGAGTCTCATACATACAATAGTTGTTTAGCTTGGACGTCTATTGGATCGTGAGTCTCATACATACAATAGTTGTTTAGCTTGGACATCTATTGGATCGTGAGTCTCATACATACAATAGTTGTTTAGCTTGGACATCTATTGGATCGTGAGTCTCATACATACAATAGTTGTTTAGCTTGGACGTCTATTGGATCGTGAGTCTCATACATACAATAGTTGTTTAGCTTGGACATCTATTGGATCGTGAGTCTCATACATACAATAGTTGTTTAGCTTGGACATCTATTGGATCGTGAGTCTCATACATACAATAGTTGTTTAGCTTGGACATCTATTGGATCGTGAGTCTCATACATACAATAGTTGTTTAGCTTGGACATCTATTGGATCGTGAGTCTCATACATACAATAGTTGTTTAGCTTGGACATCTATTGGATCGTGAGTCTCATACATACAATAGTTGTTTAGCTTGGACATCTATTGGATCGTGAGTCTCATACATACAATAGTTGTTTAGCTTGGACATCTATTGGATCGTGAGTCTCATACATACAATAGTTGTTTAGCTTGGACATCTATTGGATCGTGAGTCTCATACATACAATAGTTGTTTAGCTTGGACATCTATTGGATCGTGAGTCTCATACATACAATAGTTGTTTAGCTTGGACGTCTATTGGATCGTGAGTCTCATACATACAATAGTTGTTTAGCTTGGACATCTATTGGATCGTGAGTCTCATACATACAATAGTTGTTTAGCTTGGACATCTATTGGATCGTGAGTCTCATACATACAATAGTTGTTTAGCTTGGACGTCTATTGGATCGTGAGTCTCATACATACAATAGTTGTTTAGCTTGGACGTCTATTGGATCGTGAGTCTCATACATACAATAGTTGTTTAGCTTGGACATCTATTGGATCGTGAGTCTCATACATACAATAGTTGTTTAGCTTGGACATCTATTGGATCGTGAGTCTCATACATACAATAGTTGTTTAGCTTGGACGTCTATTGGATCGTGAGTCTCGATACATACAATAGTTGTTTAGCTTGTACGTCTATTGGATCGTGAGTCTCGCTGTCGATATGGAACCTGATCTCTGGAGATGCCAACGTCAGAGCTCTGAATGACAAACAACAGCATTCTGAACTTCTAAAGGTTACCGCAAAACCCTGGAACACTACAGCATGGTTATAATAATTGGCGAAACAACAACAACATGACAGGCAGGGTTATTAACATTTGAGCACAGTTGCCCATACTTGTTTTCTTATTATGTCTTGTACACAGTTTTTCTCAGAAAATTATTATATTATGAATTGGAAAAATTCTTTGTAAAGGCATAACTTTATATGCTAGTCATATTCCAGTCCATAAAGCAAGTAGCGGAAGATCTCAAGAATATATTAAAAACATAATATAATGCACAAAATATCAATACATGAGAATAATAAATGAATAGTCTGTTTTTTTTTGTTTTTTTTGTTGCCATAGCAACCAGAATTTTTGAGGTAGGAACAAAATGAAATGACGTGCATAATCTCCATATTGCCATCTGTCCATGTTTCAACTTTCATGAATAAATATGAAGAACTTTTAAAGTTATCGCAGGATCCAGAAAAGTGTGACAGACAGACTGACTGACTTACAGACTGACTGACAGACAGAGTGCAAACCATAAGTCCCCTCCGGTGAAACCGGTAGGGGACAATAACAATATAACCATGGATAAGAATTTGCCAACTTTGTATCATGCAGACGGGCAATTATGGTTTCGTACCCTTTATCTATGCGGCGCTGTTTCATTATCTTGGCAAGTCGATTCAATCCCCGAAGGCTTGTTGCGATTTCGTCATTTCGTTTAGGATCGTCAATGATCATCTGGGCTTCACCATAGGTCAACGAGGCCTAACGATCAAAAAAAAGAGTTCATTCATGATCATTCAAGGGCCTTAACTCTATCATTACTGGGGTCATGTGGTTCTGCATTTAACTTGGCAGAGACGCTATAATTACAAACATTTTCATGAAAACTGATTTGGATTGGGCAATAATGGAAACTGTAACTAATTTTGATTGTAGATAATTAAACAATTCCCTAATCGGTTTGGCAAATTATCAATCTTGGCCATGTTATTATACCCACAAATATTCTGTTAGTATTTTGGACATAGAAAATTGAATCGGTTTATAAAGGCCAATATTTGATTATTCAAGGGCCATAAATTAACAAAAAAGGATGCAATATCTGATTATGAAACATAGAAAGCAAAAATACAATCTGCCTACTGACTGACAGCTACAAATTAACTAATACAGGGCTATTTTTTCTTGATTTAGGGAAAGGGCCTGGCCTTTCATTTTGGGAAAAAAAATATCGACAAAACTGAGAGGGGAAGAAATTTCCCAAAGAAGCTTGAAATTTGTGAAAAATTGCATCATTTTAAAGAAATTCTCTTAGGGGAAGGGACCTTTCTCTTGGGGGAAGGGGCCTGTATAAGGCCCTGGCTAAAGAATGAAAAAAAATCCCTCTTTTATACCTTACCATTTTGAATGAATGAGGGAGGGGTTAATTGTTTATGAGACTAGTTTTCTTCATTACCCTTGACTGAATAACACTCTTCATAAATGAAGCCTTCACAATCTCTGCTGTTTGGGTCATCTCCCAAATAACAGTGAACGCAAATCTGAAAGAAAAATGATTTTAAGTCCTGATTTGTTTTAACCAAGCTACTGGAAGGTCTGGATATGAGGTATTTATGTATACAGTTGCATTACAATAACTCAATCCATTTTGTTGTTTTACGTTGAATAGACCTTGACCACACACATGCCACACTGTATCACAAGGGACCTTGATGGATGGAAGTTCAAGTTATTGAAAATATCTAATTTTGAACAGCTGTTACCTGTGTATATTGCTTATACCGTATGTAACATTTCAAAGTGTTAAATTGCCATAAAAACAACAAAAGATGTGTTTGTCAGAAACACAATGCCCCCTACTGCGCT
The DNA here is from genome assembly GCA_007657795.1 of Dreissena rostriformis. NCBI lineage: Eukaryota > Metazoa > Mollusca > Bivalvia > Myida > Dreissenidae > Dreissena > Dreissena rostriformis. Next base: position 10,389 of record VMBQ01011844.1, on the reverse strand, counting down.
TTGAAGCCATATATTTGACCTTTGACCTTGAAATTTGACCTTTGACCTTGAAGGATGACCTTGACCTTTCACCACTTAAAATGTGCAGCTCCATGAGATTCACATGCATGCCAAATATCAAGTTTTTCTATCTTCAATATTGCAAAAGTTATGACATAAGTTAAAGTTTTGGGACAGACAGAATGACGAACAGAATGACAGACAGGCCAAAAACAATATACCCCCTCTTCTTCGAAGAAGGGGGCATAAAAACAAAATAAGCTGTGTTTGTGAAACACTATGTCCCCTTTTGAGCGATTTTGACTCATATATTTGACCTTTGACCTTGAAGTATGACCTTGACCTTTCACCACTCAAAATGTGCAGCTCCATGAGATACACATGCATGCCAAATATGAAGTTGCTATCTTCAATATTGCAAAATTTATGGCCAATGTTAAAGTTTGACACAAACAAACCAACAAACAAACAAAAACAATATGTCCCCCAGTATAGACTGGGGGACATAAAAACTAGAGTTACCAAACTTGGATATCTGTCAAGCCACTCCTAAGAAACAAGCTCATGTAAAAACTGCCTAAATAGTATGTATGCAAATTTTTATGTATAATATATGCAAAGTGTTTAGTACAAATAGGCCCGAAATTTTGAATTTCAAACTATATATCGTTAATGCAAATGCCTTACTTTAAAATGGCCCCTAATTTTGACAAATTTCAAACTAGTTACCAAAATAGGCCTTTGGGATCATTTCAATACAGAGAATAATGTTTTATGATTGAATGAAATTCCTGAAGCCATAGCAGCAAAACTAACTTACCCAAAAACTTGTACATACTTTGAATTAATTTAATTTCGCTAAAATAACATTTGCTGGTTTCGACAAATCTGGCATGTTTGATCTCAAATTTGTGGATTTTTTTATGATTTCTGATAAAATACTTTGAATGTTAATGTTCGTAGAACAGTCTGACGAATCATATTGGTTTCACAGTAGCATCGAGACCAACTCTGATGCCCAGGTGAGTAGGATAGCTAGACTTTTCTTAGAAAAAGTGGCTATAAACGGGGACAAAAAATTCAGCTACATTGCACATTGGACTAATGGAACTTAGTCACTGACCTCACACAAAGACCGTGAATACATGTGTGAAGTTTCAAGTGAATACCTGTGGTAGAAACAGTGACATGGAGTTTTTTGCAGGAAAACTTTAACAAGAGCATTACACTGACAAATAGGTCCAGGTGGGTATAATAGCTCATACTATTCAATGAATAGTCGGGCTAAAAATCATAAATGCAAGAGATAACAGACAGATAGATGGACAAGACTGGGTAGGGTTGTTGGGACATTTCAGGACAGACAAACTGCGTACCTGTCTACATCGCATATCAGGGAACACAGGTTGGAACTGAGCAGTTCTGGAACCATGTCAATTCTCTGAAACACATGTACACAAGACACTGAAATAGGGAGAAACATTGACAAAATCTTTGATGGGAAATCTAATGTAACATTCCATTTATGTGTGTTAAAAAAAAATAGTTTTCTACAGTACATGAAAAGAATTAAAATATGCAAATACTCAGAGACTTCATGAAATTTATGAATGGACATTTTACTTGACATGCAATGTATAATCTTAGATCATGGTGTGGATGTCACTATAGAATAATTGTATTTGCTATATTCATCTATATATATTTTTTATTATAACTCAACAAAAATCATTCCAGTATTCCATTCAGAATCAAGTACTAAACCAAGACATTATAATCCATTGTCAATCTTTAATATACTTCAAGATATATACCCTAAAAAATATTTCAATAGACATGAGCTAAGTTAATTTTGAACATGGCTTGCTCAGATTCTAATGTTTATACAGACCACCTTGAACATTTTCTTGCTCTTGAGTTTGTTTGGACTTTTTGTATTTAACAGTTTTTCTGTCATATCACGGTGGTTTAAAAAAAATAATATATATAGCGGATATTTGCTGATTTTTTTAATTTTTATTTTATTCTTAGGTACAACAAATTAAAACACGGAAAAAAGCTTAAATGTCAAACGTTTGTGTAATATTACATAATCAAAATGTAAGGTAAACAACATAATAAATAAGTATGATGATAAAAAAGTGACATAATCAGCAAGTTGTTGTAGCTTAATGAAAGTTATGTTGATATTTTTCATGGAATAATGGGAAACACGTTTGTGAATATTCTATGTGCATTTACATTTGTAAGGAAATGTAACTGACATTGGTAGACTGACGTAATTAATTGAAAAATATTGCTTGTTTTCTAATATTTTCACTGATTGTCACTACAGAGAACAATATAAAAAATATATTATTTTTCACTAAAATCAAATTTTCTTTCAATTAATTCTATATTCCACTGAAAGACATATAATAAAGATGCGAGTTTGCTAAGCAAAATCCGTTATCTCAACGTCTGTGTTACCTTGTCAACTAGATAGACGGTGGTGCCCCTGCTGGCTGCCTCTCGGTCCAGGGCATTGCCGGGCCGGATAAAGTGACTCACGTCCGCTATGTGGACACCCACCTGTAAACAATTAACATGGTAAAATCACAAAGCAGACATCAATATGGCACCTATTTCTCAAATATTCTTAAGTCTGTTTTAACAGGATTAACTTAAGTTTACATTTTTTTTTTAAATGCAATAAAGTGAACAAAACACATCATTGAAAAAGTATCACAAGTTTTATATGAAACGTTTGAGTGAAATAAACAAGATTAATGCTATTTATACAAAACATCAATTTAGAAACGGACTTTTTTTTTGGCCTTATGAGTATATTTCAGTCTGTAAACTAACGCAGTTGTGTATGTACTGGATTATACATATGATTTGGAAAAGGTAAGTAACTGTGAATTGGCCATATTGTTTCTCACTCAAAATCAAGATGTTTAAATGGATTTTCAGAAAAGAAAATAGTGATAAGAAAACGTCAGAGGGTTAGATTTTCAGAAATTTTCGGAGGTAAATTACATCCGTACGTCCACTAAGGAAATCCCTGGCAAAAGTTAAAATGTTGTTCATTGAAAAGTTAAACGTAGGAGAACTCGGTCAGAGGAATTTGTGTTTACAGACAGACAGACTGATGGAAGTCCATGGTGATTCCCCTATACACTCCTTTACTTTATTACGGGGCTAAAAAGAGATCCAATAAACTGTTTTAAACTTTTGTTTAAACTGTTTGAGAAAAAAAATAAAAATCTTTTATTTAAAACTGGAGTAATTTGTATGTTACCTCTAGATTCCCGTTAGGAAGGTCCCTACAGTGCAGTGCATCGTCAATATCTGTACAGCCAGGAGGATCAACACTGCATATAGTCACGTGTCGAAGATCAGTGCGATGTTTCATGTCCTAGAAACAAAGATGAATGTGTAGTATAAAGTTATAGCCAGATACCACCTTTTAGAGAGCAGAAATTATTAGATTGGGAAATTCTGGATAATGCAATTACCATATTTCTGACATGCTTCAAGCAATCTTGCTGGTTATCTGGTAAAGATAGGTAGAAAGTGTCATCCCTGATTAGCCTGTGCAGACTGCACAGCTAATCTGGGACGACACTTAAATCACATGCATTAAAACCCCTTTTCACTGAGGGAGGCTCTAGTGTGTGTTTCAGGCAAACTCTCAATCAAGAAAGGTACAGAAATGTTGAGGATTGTTTAATTTCTTTAATTATCTTTATATTGTGGTTATCTCCGCCGTCGGTCCTGGCCACTATCTTCTCCTACACTATTAGCACTAGAACCTAGAAACTTACACACATGGTAGCTATGAGCATATATGTGACCCTGCACTATTTGGAATTTTGATCTTACCCCTGAGTCAAAAGTTATGGGGGTTGGGGTGGGGCCGGGTCAGAGATTTTCACTCATTTTTTTAGGTTATTTTACATAAACTTCTTCATTTCTACACCGATTCACTTCAAATTGATACTGGACCTCTCTTATGACAATACGGTCAATCTCAACCATGCATGGCCCCATTACCAACCCTGGGGCGCCCCGCCCACATAGACCACACCGACCAAAAATTTCCATTTACCATATTTT
>VMBQ01011843.1:0-20816 GCA_007657795.1 Dreissena rostriformis | reverse complement strand
ATTACGCTACTCACAAGGTATCGGGTTTCCTGGGGTGTATCATAAAATTGCCAAACTTTCAAAGCATTTTCATGCCTTTCCTATACATCAACATTTTTAAGTCTGGTATCATTTTAAAGATATACACGGTTTATACAAAATCGTCATTTCTCCGCAGAATTCTGTACGTCGGGCATATAATGCTTCCTTATTGGGATAAGTAAAATGTCAATTTGAATTTCTAGTTTCGTTTTGCATATATTGTGGTAAAATCACAGTGACGTTACCGACTATTTATAGTAACACAGTGACGTTCCCATCTATTAATAGTATGTAGACACCTATTATGGCAACACTATGTAAACAATGACTCTCTCGTCCATGGAAACGAGTCGAGTCCAATATTAACAACATTAATGGAGATGATCAAATAAATATGCTTTTGAAACGTGTACCATTAGTTTAAACTCGGGAGGTTCATTTAACGCTAGTTTAAGTGAATACACGTAGACATATGTATTGGTGAAATATTTAATTGAACACCATATTTACATTTCTAGTTTCATTTTGCATATATGTTAAACGTGTGACAATGGCGGAGAAAGGATCGGATTTATTATATGACTTTTGCTGCAATGTCTGCGAAGAGAAAAATGTCAACAAGGAGGCCATGTTTTATTGTCAGAAATGTTCAAAAGGTCTCTGTGACGACTGTTTAGGGATACACAAACAGTTTAATACAAAGCATGTCGCGTATGGAAGAGGAGAGATGGAAAAATGGCCTGCTACAACACAGTCACGCGATGATTTACAATTTTGTCGACATCACTCCGATCTGATAGAGATGTTTTGTGAAGACCACAGTAAATTATGTTGCTCCACGTGTCACTTCCATGAACACAGGTAGGCTTTATCATTTCTGGAACACATTCAGTTACAGGGTTTAAATTATTCGCTAAGACTAACCCGTTACGGTTAAATTACATAAATAAACCCTCATATTTACTTAATGGACAATAAAGAGCATATTGGCAACATGTGTTTAATGATTTAAATAAAGACTAGCTTTGTAGCGGTAATGGTATTCATATGTTCAACTTTGTACACAATTTCGAAATCGAAAGTACATGTACAAGGTATATATTTTATTTACATAAACTGTTAAAGCGCGTTACTAGTTTTATACACATGTTAGTCATCAGGCTGTCGGTAAATGTAGGTTTAAAGTTATGCAGTTATAATATCGAACTGTAATTTAATCATAAGGCGTATACAAGACATCACTGTAGGAATTTAGAGTTTCATTATTTATTAAATTTCATGATAGGAATGTTAACGGAAACAATCTTATTTGAAGAACTCAGGTCTTATATGCTCATACGAAGAAGTGTATACAAATAATTCAAAATGCAACGGTGAACTACCATATTAATATCATTTGACTATTGAATCTCCCGTCAACGGACTATCGACGCAAAAGATTCGATATGATTCAAGAAGTTAAAATAATCCATAAAGTTGGGGATATTTAAATTTTCCGAAAATAGCGGGACAAGAGGTCATTCAATAAATAATTTTATTTTATTAAATACAGATATCAAATGTTATATTCTTATATTGGAATTTAAATCAACAACAATTACTTAGAAAATGTCAAAGTAGAAAAAAAAAATATATATATTTAACTGTCATAAAATAACAGTAACTATATTAAGGCTATTTATTACAGTAAATAATAAAATGTTATAGTTGAATATATATTGGTAAATACATCAAATCAGCTGATAACATAACGAGTTAAACATGCGTTGTTGCATCCGGACTAGTCTATAACGGTGCTATGCTTATTAGATTACTATTAATGCTAACCTAGCAAGACGACTATAACAAATAATTAAGGTCGCAACAATCTGAATTAATACATCTGCTTTTTTAACAAAAGATGTTCCTGAAATATGTATGCCCACACCCACAACTACCCCGATTGCAGTAAAGTTGTTCATGTGCTATTGACATAAGATCTGTTGATTAGAAAATCATAAGGGGGCATCCTTCGACTAGACTAACCAGCATATTAATTCATATGATCTTACGAATTCTATAGATATTGAGTGGACATCAATTGCATCGTACAAGCCGCGGTCAGCTTGACTTTCGACCTGATGTCCTCAATCTTATTAGGAGTCGTCTTTTCCAACCAAGTAACCACTATACCTGTTTGTATGATCGCAAGTCAAAGCTTTCTTAAAATCTTGTGCGGAAACGAATTTCCTGCTCCAAGCCCTGGTGACCTTGACATGTGACTTGTTGACCTCAAAATCAAAATGCGTCAATCTATACTCGAAAGTAGCTAGTATACCAATTAAGATGCTCGTATTTCAAATCATTCTCTAGAAATGAAGAAACCAATTTCTTGATACAAGCTCATGTGACGATTGACCGGTTGACCTCAACATCGAAATTCGATCGTTTGTCAAAGCGTTCTGAAAAATAGTGACTCAAAGGATTTTCTGTTAAAATACAATGAATCGTTGACCTTTGACTGTGACAAGCCCCTGTGAGTTTGGGGTTTGACCGGTTGACTTTAGAAACGATAATCATCTTTCCTTTCTCCCAAGCATTCGTTATTCCAATTAACATGGCTATATGTCAAAGATATAGCGCGGAAACAAAATATCCACGGATCGACATTCCGACCTAACGACCGACCGACCGATGGACAGGTGCCACGCGATATACCTTCGCATCGTCGAAGACGGCATACACATAAATACATATTTATGTATTGTCCTCGGTGGTAATGAAAAGGTCATAGACCGGACGGACTCTTATGACTTGAAGGAATAAACAAACACCATATTGTTGATTGAAAAAGGGGCATTTATTATAAAATGCCATAAAGTAGATAATAATAGAACCGATTCTTTCCAGAAAGGCATAATGGGTGGTAAAAACACGCCATACAAACAAGTATAATTGATATTCATGAAATCACATTTTTTTTCCATGCAACACTTCATGCTCAGGTAAATTCTGTAGTAATATACCGTAAATATTTGAATGGTCCAATACTAAAAATAACGATCAATAAATGAACCACCCACGATAAAGACAATACATTGAATATAACTATAGATTTAACCATATATTCTTCACTTGAATGGCAGCCGCCCACGAAAAACTCCCATTACTTTTAGGAAGAAACGCGGGGCACGTAGTAATGCACTTGTGTCCATTTTTCAGAATATAGGAATTACGGCCTTTATCCGAGCATGCTCGGAACATCAGCCAGAAAATGTATAGAATTTACATATACATATGTACACACATACAAAACATGAATTTGTGAATTTGAATGTGATGTGGGCGATAAAAGCACGCAGAAAAGAAGTATAAAAGAAAATCTTAGATGCTTAGAAAAAGTAAAATATTATAAAAATGTGTTTTACAGACACGTCAAAACATACATAGTACGGGAGTCAAAACCTTATGGCGGAGAAGGGGATGGAGGTGGGATGTTAATTTTGACCACACTGGATTACCACGTCACAGTCTTTAAAGAACAAAGGGCCGCAATGGCCAAGACCGAATTTATTGGTCAAAAGAGCCCATGTGACCCCACACTGAGGTTATATACAAGTAATTAAATATAAGGTTTGAACAAGTATAATGGTAAAATAAAAATAACAATTAAGAAGGCGTACAATGACATAACATCTTTGATGTGTGCATAAAATATTATGTACACAAAGTATATTACAGAACATTAAAGAAATGCATATCCTGGTACATACTGCTCTGCAGAAAAAGTGTGCGTAACTTTCCATTTGTATCAAGAGAATAATAATGACAGAATTTCCAAAAGATGGTATCTACTTGTGCTCAATTATATACAGTCGGTTGCAGTATATAGACACGGAGCTTTGGCAAATTTCGTTAAATTAAAAAGTAAAAAAACAGATGCTAATTATGAATTAAATGGAGCTGTTGACAGTCCATNAAAAAAAAAAAAAAAAAAAATAAAAAAAAAATCGAATACCTTACTTTCAAACAAGCGAAATAACACCCATAACGATTCGAAGTATCGGTTCGTTTAATATGTATAATCCCAAATCGAAATCAGTAAAATGATAAAGCGTCTGTAATACTTTTATTCGATTATTTTTAAAAGTGTATTGTTAATGTACCCGTCACACCAGAATGGAGTCCTTACTACGACCAAAAATGTCAGTTTTTTAACAACGCTGTTTTTCGTTATAAGTACACAATTGTGTTTTTCTCTTTAAGAAATCTAAATCTTGTCAAACATCGCGCCGGGGTCTTTCTATCGGGCTTTCTCAACACGTCCTGAGCTCTTTCACAGCGCTTATACTGCTATCTCTCAGTGTTCACGCGGCGATTTTTGACAACGTCACGGCGTCCACATTACGTTCCTTTAAAGACTCTACTGAGGAGCTGACTCTGCCATTCTCGCAATTAGCACATGGCTTCAAATCAACCCATTTGACTAACAACATATCTCTTTGCCTCCAACTATTTCTTCATAAAACCCCATACAATTGGCAAAATAAGAAGAATTTTGTCTTTAGGAGGGAAATTATGTTAAAGAAAATGTTGAGCCAGCGGACGCTACAATTGCAGTAAAAACAAGAACGCATTAGTGTCGTTATAAGAACCCCAAGTACGAACTGGGAATGCAGCTTGGTCGCCGCAGAATATCCAGGCGTCTATGAACCAATAATGTGCGTTTCCGCGACGTTATATTTACCTTCAAAACATACCTGTGTCGAAACCCAGTAAAGGAAATAATTTTAAGAATCCATTATTTTGTATTAATAAGTAAATACACAAACAAATTTAGTACGAAATTATGTCTACAAGTCATTTTAATGTACGCATTCAGTAACAGAACTTTCTTCCATTAACCTACGTTTTAACAAATATTTTCTAAGACAACATAGCTATATACCGGTATTCATTCTTAAACTAGAACGAAATGTATTACAGGCACTGTGTCAAGCTGGTGCTGATAAAAGAAAAATCACAAGTTGTCCACGATGCGGAGGAATTTCATAAAGTATCTGCAACTATTGCCGATGTTCAGAAAGAGCTTAAAACTGCAATTGATGACACACAAGAATATCTGAGGAATCTACAGGATTTGTATGATAAAGCTTATGATGAAATTAAAGTACTTCGTCAGAAAATCAACGATATACTAGACAAATTGGAGAAAAACACAATACATTCCTTGGACACCTTGCTGCAAACAATGAAACAGTCGTTACAATCTGATACAGACAAGTGTTCTGAAGCCAAGCACGGTTTAAAGAAAATCAGCGATGCGATAGCTTATATTGAAAAGGATTCAAAGGATTTATCATTCATAGCGTACCAAAAAGCTTCAGAAATGGTTTCACAAGCTCATAATCTGTTGAAAGAATTGACTGCTCACAGAAGGCCTGAAGTAACGTTCAAGAGCAACCCGACTATTGATGAAACACTGTCAGCTTTATGTTCTCTTGGAAATATTGAATGTGCTGAAAAGCAGCCGGAAAAGAACAAAAGCACGATGCTCGAGTGTAAGAACAAAACGCTGTATAATATTCAAATCGCATCTGATAAAATGCACATGACATGCAGCATACACGGTATATGTGAGCTACCTGGTGGAGGCATCCTCATAGCAGACATGATAAACAAAAGGGTGAAGTTGATTGATGCTCAGTACAATGTTGTAACTCACATTGACCTGCCTGCCTCTCCATGGGATATGTGCAGTAGCAGTCCTAATGAAGTCGCTGTTACAGTTGGAACTGTGTATGTTGCCACCACCGTCCAATTCCTCATTGTCAACAACAGACAGATAGTGAAAAGCAGGGTACTGAAATTCATACACAATTGTGATGGTATCACACACTTTTACGGCAGTTTCTTTATCACATCAGGTGACGCATTGTATCAGTACACACTGGATGGTCAGTTGGTGAAGAAGATCTATGAAGATACTTCAGGTGGAAACACAGGTATTGGCAGTATAACAGAAACCTGTAAGTTATTATAAACTTCCACAGGCGGTTAGCGTGTGGTTATGGTATTAATTAGTAAAAACATCATTTTGAATGAAAAATAATCAAATTATAACGTAAACGCCTACTACTCTGAAAAACTAAATTCGCTTTCAAATAAACACATATNGGTATCCAACTCATACTGACCCGAAAATAGGGTGCCTTTACCAATTGTGCTGCGATTTCCATGAACTCGGTCTTATTACACGCAGAAATGAATGTCCTTACTGAAAATGTACATATCTTGCAATATGTTTACAAATGTTAGGTCAAATTTTAAGAAATAACACGAAACACAACTCGTGTGACCTAACGTCAACAAAAAAGACTAAATCCTACCCCGGGATGTTCAGATTTATTTTCACCATGGTATAGCCTGAATCATACCGCGGTATTACTGTCTGAATCACACCATCGTTTGAAACGTCTAAATATCAACACGATATGTACCTACTGAATCTCACTATAGTATGAACTTTGTAAATCTCATCACGGTATGTACATGTACATACTGCATTTAACCATGTCTTACTCTCACCGTGGCACGTACAGACTGAATCTCCCAATGGTATGTATACACGGTGAATCTTCCCATGGTATGTATAGACTGTGAAACTCATCATGGTATGTACATAATGGGAATCTCACCACGATACGTACAGACTGAATCACATTACGGTACGTTCAGACTTAATATCCCAATGTTATGTACAGACTTTGACTTTCTCCATGACGTGTACTGAATGTATCTCCGCACGCTATAAACGGACAAAATCTTAACATGTGAATACTAAATCTTACAATGGTATGGACAGACCGAATCTCAACAGAGTATGAACAGACTGAATTTCACGACGGTATTAATTGAATGAATCGCAATGCGGTATGTGCATATTGATACTCACCATGTTAGATCTAGACTGAATCTCATCATGTTTTGTACAGACTGAATCTCACCATGGTATGTACAGAGTGTACCTCGCCACGATATGCATAGCCTGCATCTTACCATGCTATGTACAGACTGAATATCACCATTGTATGTACAGACTGAATCCCACTATTGTATCTACAGACTGAATGTCATCATGGTATGTACAGACTGAATCTCACAATTGTATATACAGACTGAATCTCACCAGTGTATGCAAAGAATGAATCCCACCATGGTATGTACAGACTGAATCCCACCAGTGTATATTCAGCCTGAATCCCACCATGGTATGTACAGACTGAATCCCACCAGTGTATGTACAGACTGAATCCCACCATTGTATGTACAGACTTAATACCACCATGGTATGTACAGACTGAATCTCACCATAGTATGTACAGACTGAATCTCAGCATAGTATGTACAGACTGAATCACACCATTGTATGTACAGACTGAATCTCACCGTTGTTTGTACAGACTGAATCTCACCAATGTATGTACAGACTGAATCTCACCATACAGACTGAATCCCACCAGTGTATGTACAGACTAAATCCCACCAGTGTATGCACAGACAAAATCCCACCATTGTATGTACAGACTGAATCTCACCATTGTATGTACAGACTGAATCTCACCATTGTATGTACAGACTGAATCTCACCATAGTATGTACAGACTGAATCTCACCATTGTATGAACAGACTGAATCACACCATTGTATGTACAGACTGAATCACACCATGGTATGTACAGACTGAATCACACCATAGTATGTACAGACTGAATCTCACCATGGTATGTACAGACTGAATCCCACCTTTGTATGAACAGACTGAATCCCACCATGGTATGTACAGACTGAATCCCACCATGGTATGTACAGACTGAATCCCACCAGTGTATGTACAGACTAATTCCCACCAGTGTATGCACAGACTAAATCCCACCATGGTATGTACAGTTTGAATCTCACCAGTGTATGTACAGACTGAATCCCGCCATTGTATGTACAGATTAATCTCACCAGTATATGTACAGACTGATTTCCACCATGGTATGTACAGACTGAATCCCACCATGGAATGTACAGACTGAATCCCACCATGGTATGAACAGACTGAATCCCACCAGTGTATGTACAGACTAAATCCCACCAGTGTATGCACAGACTAAATCCCACCATGGTATGTACAGACTGAATCCCACCAGTATATGTACATACTAAATCCAACCACGGTATGTACAGACTGAATCTCACCAGTGTATGTACAGACTGAACCCCACCAGTGTATGTACAGACTGAATCCCACAATGGTATGTACACACTGAATGTCACCATGGTATGTACAGAATGAATATCACCAGGGTATGTACAGACTTGATCCCACCATGGTATGTACACACTGAATCTCATCATGGTATGTACAGACTGAATCTCACCATAATATGTACAGACTAAAAATCACCATGGTATGTACAGACTGAATCCCAGCATGGTATGTACAGACTGAATCTCACCAGTGTATGTACAGACTGAATCTTACCATTGTATGTACAGTCTGAATCCCACCATTGTATGTACAGACTGAATCCTACCATGATTTGCACAGACTGAATATCACCATGGTAAATACAGACTGAATCCCATCATGATATGTACAGACTGAATATCACCATGGTATGTACAGACTGAATCCCACCATTGTATGTACAGACTGAATCTCACCATGGTATGTACAGACTTAATCCCACCAGTGTATGTACAGACTGTATTCCACCATGGTATCTACAGACTGAATCCCACCATTGTATATACAGACTGAATCTCACCATTGTATGTACAGACTGAATCCCACCAGTGTATGTAAAGACTGAATCCCACCAGTGTATGTACAGACTATATCCCACCATAGTATGTACAGACTGAACCCCACCATTGTATGTATAGACAGAATATCACCATGGTATGTACACACTGAATCCCACCATGGTATGTACAGACTGAATCGCACCATGGAATGTAGAGACTGAATCCCACCATTGTATGTACAGACTGAATCCCGCCATTATATGTACAGACTGAATCCCACCATTGTATGTACAGACTGAATCCCACCAGTGTATGTACAGACTGAATATCACCATTGTATGTACAGACTGAATATCACCATTGTATGTACAGACTGAATCTCAACAGTGTATGTACAGACTGAATCTCACCATTGTATGTACAGACTGAATCCCACCATTGTATGTACCGACTGAATCTCACCATTGTATGTACAGACTGAATCTCACCATTGTATGTACAGACTGAATCTCACCATTTTATGTACAGACTGAATCCAACCATTGTATGTACAGACTGAATATCAACATTGTATGTACAGACTGAATCTCAACAGTGTATGTACAGACTGAATCCCACCATGATATTTACAGACTAAATCCCGCCATTGTATCTACAGACCGAATCCCACCAGTGTTGGCACAGACTGAATCCCACCATTGTATATACAGACTGAATATCACCATTGTATGTACAGACTGAATCTCAACAGTGTATGTACAGACAGAATCCCACTATTGTATGTACAGACTGAATCCCACCATTGTATGTACAGACCGAGTCTCACCAGTGTTTGGACAGACTGAATCCCACCATTGTATGTACAGACTGAATCCCATAATTGTATATACAGACTGAATCTCACCATTGTATATACAGACTGAATCCCATAATTGTATATACAGACTGAATCCCACCATTGTATATACAGACTGAATCCCATAATTGTATATACAGACTGAATCTCACCATTGTATATACAGACTGAGTCTCACCAGTGTATGCACAGACTGAATCCCATCATTGTATATACAGACTGAATCTCACCATTGTATGTACAGACTGAATCTCACAATTGTATATACAGACTAAATCTCACCATTGTATATACAGACTGAATCTCACCATGGTATGTACAGACTGAATCCCACCATGGTATATACAGACTGAATCCCACCATGGTATGTACAGACTGAATCCCACCATTGTATATACAGACTGAATCTCACCATTGTATGTACAGACTGAATCTCACAATTGTATATACAGACTGAATCTCACCATTGTATATACAGACTGAATCTCACCATGGTATGTACAGACTGAATCCCACCATGGTATATACAGACTGAATCCCACCATGGTATGTACAGACTGAATCCCACCATGGTATGTACAGACAGAATTCCACCATTGTATGTACAGACTGAATCCCACCATTGTATGTACAGACTGAATCTCACCATTGTATGTACAGACTGAATCTCACCATTGTATGTACAGACTGAATCCAACCATTGTATGTACAGACTGAATATCACCATGGTATGTACAGACTGAATCTCAACAGTGTATGTACAGACTGAATCCAACCATGATATTTGCAGACTAAATCCCACCATTGTATCTACAGAGCGAATCTCACCAGTGTTTGCACAGACTGAATCCCACCATTGTATATACAGACTGAATCCCACAATTGTATATACAGACTGAATCTCATCATTGTATATACAGACTGAATATCACCAGTGTATGCACAGACTGAATACCATCATTGTATATACAGACTGAATCTCGCCATTGTATGTACAGACTGAATCTCACAATTGTATATACAGACTGAATCTCACCATTGTATATACAGACTGAATCTCACCATGGTATGTACAGACTGAATCCCACCATGGTATATACAGACTGAATCCCACCATGGTATGTACAGACTGAATCCCACCATTGTATGTACAGACTGAATCCCACCATTGTATGTACAGACTGAATCCCACCATTGTATGTACAGACTGAATCCCACCATTGTATGTACAGACTGAATCCCACCATTGTATGTACAGACTGAATCCCACCATTGTATGTACAGACTGAATCCCACCATTGTATGTACAGACTGAATCCCACCATTGTATGTACAGACTGAATCCCACCATTGTATGTACAGACTGAATCCCACCATTGTATGTACAGACTGAATCCCACCATTGTATGTACAGACTGAATCCCACCATTGTATGTACAGACTGAATCCCACCATTGTATGTACAGACTGAATCCCACCATTGTATGTACAGACTGAATCCCACCATTGTATGTACAGACTGAATCCCACCATTGTATGTACAGACTGAATCCCACCATTGTATGTACAGACTGAATCCCACAATTGTATGTACAGACTGAATCTCACCATTGTATGTACAGACTGAATCTCACCATTGTATGTACAGACTGAATCTCACAATTGTATATACAGACTGAATCTCACCATTGTATATACAGACTGAATCTCACCATGGTATGTACAGACTGAATCCCACCATAGTATATACAGACTGAATCCCACCATGGTATGTACAGACTGAATCCCACCATTGTATGTACAGACTGAATCCCACCATTGTATGTACAGACTGAATCCCACCATAGTATGTACAGACTGAATCCCACCATGGTATGTACAGACTGAATCTCACCATTGTATGTACAGACTGAATCTCACCATTGTCTGTTCAGACTGAATCTCACCATTGTATGTACAGACTGAATCTCACCATTGTATGTACAGACTGAATCACACTATAGTATGTACAGACTGAATCTCACCATGGTATGTACAGACTGAATCCCACCATTGTATGTACAGTCTGAATCCCACCATGGTATGTACAGACTGAATCCCACCATGGTATGTACAGACTGAATCCCACCAGTGTATGTACAGACTGAATCCCACCATTGTATGTACAGACTGAATCCCACCATGGTATGTACACACTAAATCTCACCATGGTATATATAGAATGAATATCACCATGGTATGTACAACTGAATCCCACCATGGTATGTTCACACTGAATCTCACCATGGTATGTACAGACCGAATCTCACCTTAGTATATACAGACTAAATATCTCCATGGTATGTAGAGACTGAAACCAACCATGGTATGTACAGACTGAATTTCACCATGGTATTTACAGACTGAATCCTACCATGGTATGTACAGACTGAATCCCACCATTGTATGTACAGACTGAATCCCACCAGTGTATGTAAAGACTGAATCCCACCATGGTATGTACAGACTGAATCCCACCATAGTATGTACAAACTGAATCCCACCATTGTATGTACAGACTGAATATCACCATGGTATGTAAAGACTGAATCCAACCCTGGTATGTTCAGACTGAATCTCACCATGGTATGTAAAGAATGAAACCCACCAATGTATATAAAGACTGAATCCCACCATTGTATGTACAGACTGAATCTTACCATTGTATGTACAGACTGAATCCCACCAGTGTATGTACAGACTGAATATACCCATCGTATGTACAGACTGAATCTCACCATTGTATGTACAGACTGAATCTCACCATTGTATGTACTGACTGAATCCCACCTAGGTATGTACAGACTGAATCTCACAATTGTATGTACAGACTGAATCCCACCATGGTATGTTAAGACTGAATCCCACCATGGTATGTACAGACTAAATCCCACCACTGTATGTATAGACTGAATCCCACCATGGTATGTACAGACTGAATCCTACTTTGGTATGTACAGACTGAATCCCACCATTGTATGTACAGACTGAATCACACCAGTGTGTGTAAAGACTGAATCCCACCATATTATGTACAGACTGAATCACACCAGTGTATGTAAAGACTGAATCCCACCATGGTATGTGCAGACTGAATCCCACCATAGTATGTACAGACTGAATCCCACCATTGTATGTACAGACTGAATATCACCATGGTATGTACAGACTAAATCCAACCCTGGAATGTTCAGACTGAATCTCACCATGGTATGTAAAGAATGAATCCCACCATTGTATATAAAGACTGAATCCCACCATTGTATGTACAGACTGAATCTTACCATTGTATGTACAGACTGAATCCCACCATAGTATGTACAGACTGAATCTTACCATTGTATGTACAGACTGAATCCCACCATTGTATGTATAGACTGAATCCCACCAGTGTATGTACAGACTGAATATCACCATTGTATGTACAGACTGAATCTCACCATTGTATGTACAGACTGAATCCCACCATTGAATGTACAGTCTGAATCCCACCATGGTATGTACAGACTGAATCCCACCTAGGTATGTACAGACTGAATCTCACAATTGTATGTACAGACTGAATCCCACCATGGTATGTTAAGACTGAATCCCACCATGGTATGCACAGACTAAATCCCACCATTTTATGTATAGACTGAATCCCACCATGGTATGTACAGACTGAATCTCACCATGGTATGTACAGACTGAATCCCACCATGGTATGTACAGACTGAATATCACCTTAGTATGACAGATTGAATCTCACTTTTGTACGTACAGACTGAATATCACCAGGGTATGTACAGACTAAATCCCACCATGGTATGTACAGACTGAATATCACCATACTATGTACAGACTGAATCTCACCATTGTATATACAGACTGAATCTCACCATTGTATATACAGACTGAATCCCACCATGGTATGTACATATTGAAACGCACAATGGTATGTACAGACTGAATCGCACCATTTTATGTACAGACTGAATCCCACCATAGTATGTACAGACTGAATCTCACCATTGTATGTACAGACTGAATTTCACCATAGTATAAACAAACTGAAGCTCCCCATTGTATGTACAGACTGAATCTCATCATTGTATGTACAGACTAAATCCCACCATTGTATGTACAGACTGAATCTCACCATTGTATGTACAGACTGAATATCACCATTGTATGTACAGACTGAATATCACCATTGAATGTACAGACTGAATATCACCATTGTATGTACAGACTGAATATCACCATTGAATGTACAGACTGAATCTCACCATTGTATGTGCAGACTGAATCTCACCATGGTATGTACAGACTGAATCCCACCATTGTATGTACAGACTGAATCCCATAATGGTATGTACAGACTGAATCCCACCATTGTATGTACAGACTGAATCCCACCATTGTATGTACAGACTGAATCTCACCATGGTATATACAGACTGAATCCCACCATTGTACGTACAGACTGAATCCCACCATGGTATGTACAGACTGAATCTCACCATGGTAATTACAGACTGAATCCCACCATTGTATATACAGACTGAATCTCACCATGGTATGTACAGAGTGTATCTCGCCACGATATGCATAGCCTGCATCTCACCATTGTATGTACAGACCGAATCTCACCATTGTATTTACAAATGAATCTCACCATTTTGTGTACAGACCGAATCTCACCATTGTATTACAAAATGAATCTCACCATTGTATGTACAGACTGAATCTCACCATTGTATGTACAGACTGAATCTCACCATTGTATGTACAGACTGAGTCCCACAATGGTATGTACATACTGAATCCCACCATGGTATGTACAGACTGAATCTCACCATTGTATGTTCAAAATGATTCTCACCATGGTATGTATTGTCTGAATCTTACCATGTTATGTTCAGACTGAATCTCACCATGCTATGTAAAGAATTTGAATCTCACAATGTCGTGTACATAATTTTTCTTACCACGGTATGGACAAACCAAATTTCACCGGTGCATGTACAGACAGAATTTCACAACGGAATATACTGATTTCATCTCAAAGCGGTATAGACTGACTGAATCTTACCTGGTTATGCAAAAACTTAAGCTTACAACGATATAACTTACTGAATATCAACACAGTATGTACAGACTGAATCTCACCAATTTACAAATTGCTGAATCTCATCACGGTACAACTTACTGAAACTCACCAAGGTTCAACTTACTGAATCTCACCACGGTACAACTTACTTAATCTAAAAACGGTACAACTTACTGAATCTCAAAACGGTATAACTGACTGAATCTCACCATGTTACAACTTACTGAATCTCACCACGGTACAACTTTCTGAAACTCAAAACGGTACAACTTACTGAATCTCACCACGGTACAACTTACTGAATCTCACCACGGTACAATTTATGAATCCCAAAACAGTACTACTTGCTGAATCTCAAAACGGTACAAATGTTCTAATCTCAAAACGGTTCAACTTTCTGAATCTCAAAACGGTACAACTTACTGAATCTTAAAACGGTACAACTTGCTGAATCTCACCACGGTTTAAGCTGACTAAATATCAACACGATATAGACAGACTAAATCTCACCACGCTATAAACTGACTAAATATCAACACGATATTAACTGATTAAATATCAAAACGATATAGACAGACTGAATCTCACCACGCTAAAACTGACTAAATATCAACACGGTATAGGCAGACTGAATCTCACCATGGTATAAACTGACTAAACCTCACCACGGTATAACTTACTGAAACTCAAAACGGTTTAACTTACTAAATCTCAAGATTGTTTAAAAGACTGAATCTTAAAACGGTTTGACTTACCGAATCTCACAATTACATGCACTGACTAAATCTCACCACGGTATCAAGTGACTAAATCTCAACACGTTATAGACATACCGAATCTCAACACGCTATAAACAGACTGCATCTTAACACGATATTGACATACTCAATCTCACCACGTTATAAACTGACTAAATCTTAACACGATATAGACTTACTGAACTCATCACGCTATAAACTGACTAACTATTAACACAATTTAGACAGACTTAATCTCAACACAAAATAAACTGACTGAATCTCACCACGGTATTACTTGCTGAATCTCAAGACTGTTTAACTTACTTAATCTTTAAACGGTTTAACTTACTGAATCTCAACATAGCCTTCACTGACTGAGTCTCAACCCGATATAGACAAACTGGATCTCAGCAAGCTATCGACTGACTAAATCTCAACACGATATAGACGGACAGAATCTCACCACGATATAAACTCACTAAATCTAAATACGATACAGACGGACTGAATATCACCATGCTATAAACTGACTAAATTTAAACAGGATATAGACAAACTGAATCTCACCACGGTATAAAGTGACTGAATCTCAACACGATTTAGACGGACTGGATCTCTCCACGGTATAAACTGATTAAATCTCAACAAGATTTAGACAAACCGGATCTCACTACGCTAAAAAGTGACTTAATAACAACACGATATAGACAGACTGGATCTCACCACCGTATACACTTACTTAATCTCACCACGCTTCAACTGACCAAATCTCAACACGATATAGACAGACTAAATCTCACCACGCTATGCAAAGACTGAGTCTCACCACGATATAGACAGACTTAATCTCAACACGATATAGACAGGCTGAATCTTAACACGATATAAACAAACTGAATCTCACCACGATATAAACTGACTCAATCTCACCACGCTATTAACTGACTAAATATTAACACAATTTAGACAGACTTAATCTCAACACGAAATAAACTGACTGAATCTCACCACGGTATTACTTGCTGAATCTCAAGACTGTTTAACTTACTTAATCTTTAAACGGTTAAACTTACTGAATCTCTCCATAGCCTTCACTGACTGAGTCTCAACCCGATATAGACAAACTGGATCTCAGCAAGCTTTCGACTGACTTAATCTCAACACGATATAGACTGACTGAATCTCACCACGATATAAACAAACTGAATCTCACCACGATATAAACTGACTCAATCTCAACACGATCTAGACAGACTGGATCTCACCACGCTATAAACTGACTAAATATCAAAACGATATAGACAGACTGAATCTCACCACGGTATAAACTGACTAAATATCAATACTTAGACAGACTGAATCTCTACATCGTATGAACTGACTTATTAGGTTACTATTAATAGTTTTGAAAATGTTTGCCTATATTTTCTGTTGTTTTTGTTTATTTGGAATAACATTTTAGGCTGTTTTTTTTTAACAAAGCCACACATGGCATTTTAAAAATATTGTTCAACGTGATGCATATCTTTAATTCATGCATTCGCATAACCAGTTTAATGTTTTGATTCAAATTCAGTTTCCTTAATCGTTGTAGCATCTGTAAACGCATATATTAATATCAATTTCAAAATAGTGTTTTTAACTTATTATAAAATATTGCATTTTAATATTTTGATATGAAATGGTATTAAGTGTGTACCCATAAGAACATGATGCTAATCCTATCATAATATAATTGAATATAATATATTCATAGTGTGCAAGTGTGCAGTGTCTGCCGATGGATCAAAGCTGTATGTTACCAACTGGTGGAAGCACAAGCTCCTGACCCTATCTATGGATGGGACAGTCCTGTCATCCTTGGAAGACCCTGTACTTCGACGTCCTTCAGGTGTACACTTGTCAGAGACAGGACAGCTGCTGGTCTGTTCGCGTAGTTCACACAACATAGTACAGGTGGGCGGTGATGGAGGAGTGGTGACGCTGGCTTCAGAGGAGGATGATCTGAATATACCACAGTCTGTCTACTATAGTGCTCGCACTGGTAGAATAATTGTTGGTCATACCAGTAATACGATTCTGGTGATCAATACTTTTTAAAACACAACTTGTGTTATTTGTATTGCACACTAACATTTTAATTCAAGATGGCAGTGCATAATGCGAAAGTGAAGCTGGTAAGAACTATTATGCATGTAAAACTAAGATTGTTATCAGTTTGCTTCAGGTTTAGTTGTTTAATAACACAAGTTTAACATGTTGTTAATTTTGAATAGCACTGGTAATCCTTTGGTGTCAGCGTTTTATTCTGCCCCGATAAAAGTAGTTATAATTAATTTTTATAAAAGTAATTCTTTAATTTTGTAAAAGTGTTTCTTTATAAAAATGATAAAATGTATGTTAAGTTCATGTCAATATATTTGTTTTTCTTTTCCTCGTGTTGGCTTAATCAAAACTCATTAAAACGGATACTCCCTATTCGGTTGTTGCATAGCCCAACTGTAAGATCGAAACCCACAATAATTTGAGGTACAAACCGAAACCGGCTACAAGTTTAACCGGCCTAATAGTGAAACCAGTCACAAAAAAAGTGAAACCGTCAACACAACGAAATGCAATTCATACACGTTTTGGTGTAACTAATTTGTTTTATGTATTGGTCGATTTTTTTAATGAAATGAAAAGGTTTCAGTCACTAAGTGTATCATTCGGCTGCATTGGTTTCCGATTGCTTTTGACTATTATATATATGTTGAAAATGGTGTTCAACTCCAAAGTACGTTCGCCACCATCACTAATAAGGATATATAGTAAATCCGGGTCAAGGGTACGTTCGTCTCTTGGTCCAACGGTCATCATTGAATGTAAAACGTAAAATTTAAGGTTTAAGCCTTTAGTCATGACAGGGCATTATTTAAACCAGCATGTACGGAATTTCAATAAAATATAACAAATGCTACTCATGGTAATCGGATATGTCGTCAAATAGAACCTGAATCTTGACATTCGTCGGCGGCGCCTGCCTTCTCGTCTTAGTAAAAAGTAATTTAGCTCAGTACTCAACGATTGTTGTAAAATATGTTAATACAACATCGTACATATTTATGAGAAACTTCATCGAAGAAATAATTACAATTAAGTATAATGTAATATTTCAATAAAGCAACTATACATTCTTTGGCGGTAAGTCTGCTAGATTATCGTTTTAATTAATAATTTGATTCACTCATGAAACTTATAAAACAATTCAATGAATAACTTAAAATTGACAGGACAAATGTCAAGTGGTGTGCAAAAATAGCTGGGTGGCATATTGCCGGGATGTCAATTGTCCGCCTATACTTACTTAGACTACCGGAAGGGAATTTGAAGGTAAGTGCTATACAAAAAGGAAACCGATTTTCACTCAATAACTCGAGATCGAATTAGAATATGTCACCGACATTTAATGCATTGCTAACTTACACGAAAGCCCCGCTTTTTATTGCATTTAGGATGGCTTTGGGTCAATATCTTAAGTGGCAATTACCAAACGACATAAACATTATTGCTGGATGTTAAATCGTTCTTTGTTGAAAACTATAAAACCATCATCATGATCATGTCAAGCGATGTAACATAGTGATTTATGATACACCCACGTCAAAGTATTAAACAGTTTAGGGCGTCATATAAATTTTAACTGATTTTATAAAAACAACTTTATGAAAATAAGGATGTCTAATTTTTAAACAGTTGCAAATCTTGCACACCAATAACACAATGTTAGCGATTTTTCCTCTGATTTAGAGTAAGTAACATACCATATTTTTGTAAATTTTCAATAACTACCAAACTATCCGTATTTCAATGTTTAACGCGCTTTGGCGGATCAAGTAGCTGTAATTGTAAAGTTTCCTCTAACCATATTAAAAACGTAACGTTTGCGAAGACTTCTTTTTGCCGATCATATTCTTGATATTTACGCAATGCATTAGCCGACACATCAATAATGCGTCAATCAAATTATGCGATTCTTTAATATTTACTAAAACAAGCCATAATGGATATTTAATGTTTTTACTACCTGTGCGTAATTCAAATACAATATGATTTTATTGAAATCGTTGGCGACTTTATATTCAAAAATCAAATAGTTAGGCTTCTTATGGTCTGCTAACATAAACATTGCTTTGCTTAATTGAACTTCAACTGAAGTATTTAAAGCAGCTTTTAATAAACGTGTTTAACTAACACCGGCACCGTTTCTGCTTGAAAGACTGGACTTCAGTAAAGGATGTTTAATATGCGAATAGGTAGTGTAATAGTCATTTTTCTTTTTCATTTCGTCATTTGTATTAGCTAAGTTGTTTTAAAATGGCAGTTAATGTCACTGGAGTTTTTCGGTTCTTAGCCATATACTTTACCACATGCAGTAAACAGGGGGTAGATCGTACGCAAGTAACTGTTGTGGCGTAAGTGAGAAAAATATTAACTATTGTTCAAAATGGCGGCCAACGGCTGATATTTCGTTTTTTTCGCCTGAACTTTTGAAAGGTTTGTACATTTACCATACTTATTCGACATTATCCATACGCGCAAGATGTGATACTGAAAGATATTTAACCTCGGTACAAATCCTGTAGCTGCATTATCAATATTAAAAAAGTTATTGACGACTTAATACGCAAGTTCCTGATTGTTTACGATTGATACGGCTCATTGTATGTGCATTTTTAGGTCATATATANATGTTATGTTAATGTTATTATTTCTCATATCACTTGTTAAACTCCGTCATTAAAATACATAAACATTTACTTAATTTTATGTTTTAATTAGCACGAGTTTTTGGAAAGAAAATAATAACTGTGAGATTTCTGGGTCGTGGGCGGCGGCATTGGACAAACTAATTTCATGAAAAACTGAGAATGAGACAAAAATCGAGCATTTATATCATTATGAAAGTTCCCCCAAAACGCACCATATTAATTGTTATTGTAATTTTTTTCGGAACCACGGGAGAGAACAACCCTCTCAAACGAACCCCTTTATGTTCCCAGAACAGAAACTGGACCGCCCCTCCAATGTTTGGAGGTTATCTACGCCCCTGTTATGTGCGCATGTTTTACGTTCTGCGTGCGCACTTGTTACTTTTTCATTGATCCATTTATCACAAGCGCACGTATTGCTTTCGTGTGCGCACGTATTGCTTTCACATGCGCACATATTGATTTCACGTGCGCATGTGTATTTTAGAAAACACCTTCGCATTTATACATACCTGCGTGCGCACGTATTCACTATT